>CAJVPN010001056.1:0-18131 GCA_910592215.1 Entrophospora candida
TTTAAATGACAACTACCAACCTCATCAAAAAAGGCTTTTCCTGGATTACTTGAATTGTTTAAACTTTTTAATACTACTAGCTGCCCTCTACCTCCAAAATAACTAAATTCTTTTTTATCTTCGTCATAATCATTTATTTGTCCTCTTGCCCATGTAGCAGTAAAAATCAAACTAAATCCACCTTCAGTCAACTTTGCTACTTTTTTAAATTGCTCAAAAGGTATCCATTCTAAAATAAAAGTTGGTAGAGATGATTTCATTTGACATTGTTGAATAAAATCATCAATTATGTTATTTCCAGATGTCCAAGTGGTGAAAAGGCTCTGTAATTGTAAACTAATACAATCTTCACAGAATCTATCAGAGTATCTTGTCCATTTGCATTTGTTACATCGTTTTGGTTTTCCCAATTTATATGTTGCATTATTTAATTCAAACTCATAAACAAATCTTTCTTTACAAAATTCTTTTTCATTTTCAAAAAGCTCCTTGTTTTTTTTGACCAATGAAAAAAAATAATCTTTTCTACTTTCTCTATCAGAATTAGCATTAGCATTATTAAGTATTTCAATATAAATTTTATACAGAAAGTTTTGTCTTTCTATTGGTAATGATGAAAATAGTTTAACATGTGACATTATATAAAAATATAAATATAAAATTCAATTTGGTGTTTTAATAATAGAGTAGTGATTTTTTTTTTGAGAATAAAAGAAAAGAGAGGTTTCCGTGTTACAGTTCCTTTCTAATTTTTATATTTTGTATCTCATCAATAATTTTACCCAAACTTGAAATGTTTGGTTGCACGGGAAATATTCTGTTGTAAAAAAGACTCGTTAAGACTTGAAACGATAAATTCAGTGGAGTTACGGTAACGAATCACGAATATTCTAATCATTTTGTTGTTCAACTTTAGTAAAACTGAATTTTTGAGGAAGGATGAAACCAAAATCAAAGGGTAATGAATCGTTTTTTTTTTTTTGCTATGCTAGCTTGAAATTGATTTGTCAAAATTGAAAGGACAAAATTATTTTCGTTTCCCGAAGACAATAATGGTTGTGGTTATTTTTACATCGCCGTATCTTTGCAAATTCCCATTTCTTCTATTTGGAAACCGAAAAATTTATTATTTTGTTCAAAACGTCAGGGTTGAGCGAAGCAGATACTTGACCGAAATCGTGTTTCGCTTTAGATGCTCTTTTGCAGTGTCTATCGTTGTCTATCATTAGGTTTTCGTCTTGCCCTGACATTTTGGACGTTCAAAATGACCAAAAACTTATGGCCTTGCATGGTGCCTTTACCTCAGATCTCAGATCGTCAAAGACAACATGTTAATGCTAGTATATTTTTGAGTCTGGGATTCAAAAACACCTTTTTACATTTTATTTTGTTGTTATTATTATTTCAATTCAATGATCGATAAACAAGCAATTTTTTTTTTGATTTTGACCATTTGAGAGGTAGCGGATGATCTGGATAGGAGAAATTTTATTCTTAATTTCTCTTTCGGAGAAAACAAATAAAATCCATTGATTAATCTTTGCAAAGGATTGTTTTTTTTTAATTAAGAAAAAAAAGCAAATTTATAAATAACTTTTGATGTTTGCATGAAGTTTATTCTTCTATAGAAATAGACTTGAAAAAAAAAATCAATTGACTTTTAATCTGGGATAAATAAATTAACACGATGAAAAGATCAGGACAGGGGGGGTTTTTTTTATAATTAAGAAAAAAAAGGATGGTTGATTTTTTTTTTAAGAATTGAAATTTGCAAATAATTTTTAAATTCTTCTTTGCAAAAGATCTTTTATTAATTTATTAAATTCGTGAACAATTTCCCTTTGTATATGTAATTTTTTAAATAAATAAATAAATTTTTTGTTCAACGTAACGAATAAAATAAAGATTTTTATATAATAATATGACTGGCTAACGTTGATGTTCCGAACGAATATATAGATACCTCGCATTTGAATGCAACGTGTAAAGCCAAATCATACGTAGAGTAGAACGACATTTCGGCACTACGTGCCTCGACCCTCGAATTCTAATGTAATGTAAAAAACAAAACTAATGCACTGTTTTTTTGGGGTGGCGGGCCTATTTATATGTCTTTGTTGTAATTTATTGGGCTACTCGATCAATGTACCATCTGCCATGAAATAGTCTATTTTTATTAATGATTGTATCATTAATCATGAATGATAAAATGCTGAGATTCTTCGCATCCAGTGCTAATTTTGATACTCCGAACGAATTTTATATATATGATTGAGTTATGTGATTTTATAATATCATCACGCTGAAATGCTAATCTGCATTTCACGAAACTCACTGACATGTTTTCGATTATAAGCTTGTTTATCATTATGGTTTAAAAAAATTTAAATCTTCAGTCCAGCTGTAGAAAAAGACTTTTCTTTCATTAGCTTCAAAAATTGTTTTGCAATATTATATAACCATTTGTTTCTAAATCATCAACTTCAAAATTTTTTAAATGGTCCAAATACATCAGGATTAAATGTAGGTAGTATGACCAAGAATATGTGATTCTTTCATGGAAACCTTTCAGCACTTATCATATAAAAGAACATGATTTCTCAAGTTAGAAACTGTTCTTTTCATAATAAGTTAACCTTTATGATTTCCTAGCTGATTCTTTAAAAGAACTTTTTAATAACAAGTTAATAATTTAGGTGCTTCCATTCCCTCAATACCAGGTCAACAGGGTTATTTAGATGTTACAAAAATTTAGAAACTTTAAATTGTTGTATTATAAAATATGAGAATTAGATTTAACTGGCAATAAAATGCTAAAACAACATTTGTGTTATGCTAGCCATGTTGAAAATTTACAAGTTAACCATTTAGATGAAGAGTAATCTTTTTGTCATTTTGTCAGAAGTGGTTTTTTAACTGAATTAAGTTGTAGAAACTTGAAGATTTGAGCTCTCTCAGTTTGGAAGGATTGGATATTAGCGATTTACCTCATCATACCTTGAAAAATTAAATAATCGTTTAAAACTTTCTCCACCAGATAAAATTTGCAAAAAAGCATTTAAACATTTATATTAAGATTTTCTGTTTTTATTATTTTTATTTCTTGTGGTTTTTTCAATTCATAAAAAATTTATAACCTGATACATGGTATGTCATCAATGGATATAGCAAAAGCTTTAGGCTTCGTGAAAGCTTGCTTATTATCTCATCATTGCAAGCATGTCGATGCAACAGAAGAAAAAAAATGTTTCTAATAAAAATGAAATATTATCCGGTTCTTATAGTAGAAATATTAAACAGTGAGAACAATGAATGATTATTTTGAATCAAACATTAGTTATGGTGATGGTGGCAAATGGCAATGACGATGATAATGAGTTGGAAACAATCAAAAAATTTTAATCAAGTCACAAATAAAGTGAGACAGTGTCACAAATTAGAGTGGAAGCAATCCTCAACTATCAATCCTTTAAAAAAATTTAAGCTCTGATGTTTTAGAAGTAGTACCATCTGAATGATTGTATAGATATTATTGATAAATATCTTATTGCATTAATGGATCATCAAGTTCAATCTCACCGTAAGCAAAATTTATTGTTTGCTTTTATTATTATCATTATATTATATTCCATTAATTAATTGGTAAAATTTATTATTGTGTTTAAAAAAAAAAAAAAATTAATAATGTGATAATAATAATAATTGAAAATATTAAAAATTATTTTATGAAACCATCATAATAATAATAACATATTTACATATTTAAATCCTTTTTTTCTCATATTATTTAATTGCCTTTAATAACCCACTAAATCTATCCATCTATATTTCAAATAAAAGCATTTATTTTATTATTTAAAGAAAAAATTGAAGTTATTATTAAATTTTTTGTAAATAAAAAATATATATACTTGATAGTAATAAACAATTAAAAAAAAAATATCCATAATTATTATGATTATAAGTGATTATAATTTTTTTGATAATAAAAAAAATAAAAAATAAAAATAAATAAAAAATATTGATAAAAAAATTGATTAAGCATAGATATTGTCTGGCCAGTTACTTGTATCAATCTCCATTCTTTCAAGTAAATCTTCTTTATTAGAAATAAAAAGATCATTTAAATGTTGAACAGGAATAGGTTCCAAGGGATCCATTGAGTCCAATTGAATTTTTGAAGGAATTGTTGTTAAGGGTGTTGATGTAATTTGTGTAAGAGCTGAAATTGTCTGTTGCTGAGTTGGTACTGGTGTATAAGTATTATTATACGAAGTTGTTGCTGATGCTATACCACCAAAAGCATTATATTGTGGTCTTGCAAAAAAAAAGATGATGTTGAAGATTAATAATAATATATTGTTTTTACTGTATTTTATCAATAATTTATTAATTATTTACCTGTAAGCTGTAGCTGAAGTTTTATCAGTTTGTGTTCTACCCCATGATACTCGTACTCTTGAATTACCTAAAAATCAATAATATTTGTAATTTAAATAATTCTTTAATGATTTTTTGACCTTTTTCTAGTACCTATAATAAGATTTTGCATTTGGCTGATAGCCATTTCAGCACTTTTTCTATGAGCAAATTGTATAAATCCACAACTTTTACCAGGTGGAATTTTTACATTTGTGATTTCACCAAAGTTTTGAAAATAACTATATAATTTACGAAATGACCAGATGAATAATTAATACATAATGCATACTTTTTTTTTGGAATAAGGCAAATGATGATAAAATAATAATGGACCTTTTAAGTTCCTCTTCATTATTGATACCAGTTATCCCTCCAATAAAAACAGTAGTATTATTTGGATCATTATATTTACTAAGGAATGGATTTTGAAAGGTTGTTTGTTGAAAATAACCACCTTGTAATAAAAGTTTATTTTTAGGAGTTGCTGTGGAAATTCGTATTGGACGATTTCCACAAAATGCTCCTTGCATCTCTACAAGAGCACGTTGTTGTTCAATCTCCTCCCCAAAACGAACAAAACCATATCCTAAATTGTTCAAAAAAAAAATTTTTTTTGAGTCATTTATTAAAATCTTTAACTAATTATTTCTTAACCCCTCTCCCTCACACTTGCCTCTAGACATCCCAGTCATTGGATCTGTCATTATTTTTGCAGATTTACAGGAAGGATATCGTTGTTGAAAAAATGACTATTGGAAAGATCATTATGATATTGTTTTTTATAAAACGTATATATATATAATTATTATTAATCTTAATATTGTTATTTGACCTACCACTAACATCCATTCATTAACTTCAGGTCCTAAATCACCAACAAATACTGAAAATTCAGGTCCACGATCATCTCTAAAGTTTAAAGGTTAAATACTTCATCAATGTGCACACACGTTTGAAAATCATATTATAATAAAAACTCCTCCCCCAAAATAGCAAACCTCTTACTTTCTATCAGCTAAACCACTTCCTGTTGCCCAATTAAGCTTAAATACTCGATTAGTACCAGGGATAGATGTACCACTTGCTGTGGTCAATGCTTTGACTGCTGCAGAATTACTTACAAAATCTACAAAACAATAACCTGCATTTGTACTAAATGGTATATTTGATAAAAACATACAAATTTTTTAATTAAATTAATTGATCTATTTGTTTGATATAAAGAAAAAAACACAAAACACAAAAGACAAAAGACAAAAGTTTGCATTTACATAAAATTACATACCCAGTAAACTTGTCTCGAATTATTTTAACACTAACATTTTCTCCAAGTTGGTACCAAATTTGTCTAATAAAATTTTCATCCATCCAAGGTTCAAGATCTCCCATCCTAAATGATCAATAAAATTTTTTTTTCAAACATGAGAAAACAAGATCTTGAATGATCCACCAAAAAAAAATACCATAAAGTTGTTTTATTATCAATTACGCCATCAAATGAAGGTTGTAGTTGTGGTGATTGCTGCTGTTGATATTGATCGTATTGATAGGTCATATTTTTCAATAATAAAAATAATGAATTTAACAATTTAAAAAATATTATTAATATGGGTGGGTATTCTCATGGCGAAAGATAAAAAACAATGATTAACGATAATGTCACAACGTGTGCGATTAACATAGTGATGATCAACATCACGCATTCTTTTTATAAAAATTTGATCATCCTTCTAATTTTGAATCCCGATATTTTTTTATTTTAAAAGCAGCAAAGAAGAAAATGATGCCGTAAAAGTGAAAGGCTAAGTGTTTATCATGATAATGGTGGTGGTTGTCGTCACTTGTCGTCACTCTAGTTAATGATTAAGTTTACACACTTTATCAATATTACATATACACCAGGTAAGAAAAATCTCTGTGACGCTCTGATCCGTGGTACTGCATTTTCATGTAAATGAAATCAACGGGGAGTAGATATCATTATACCAATGTATATAGGCACTCTTCATGAAAAGCTTAGCAAAGATCATATTTCATACATACTAATACAAGTTAAAAATTGGTCAACAGATAATAAAGGTGATGACTATCCACTCTCTGCAACAGCTTTACTGTCACCAGCATATATAGGCATTGAGGAACTTCCACATATTCCATTTTGGTCGTTGTATTTGCAATTAGATGCAACAAAAGAGTTTATTGATGTTCCAACTGAATTGTTTAAATCACCTCAAACACATCAAATTGTTTTGTGCAAACATAAAATTGAAGAAGTCTTGAAAGATTATCAAACAGATGATGATGAAACAATAGAAAATTTTATTAAGAAGATTAGAATTGATGACAATAATAATGTCTCAAATGCTAAAATCATAGCATTCCGTGAGCATCTTCAGAAGACACTTGCATTATTTGGATTATCTTCAAATATCTATGGCTGTTTGAGACAGTTTCCACCAATCCCCACAACCTCGCCATCAGATCTCACAAGTAACTTTAAGCAATTGTTGACTGCTTGGGTTGATTCCACACTGGGGAATGTCCAGAAAAAATGAAGATAATTAAACATATACAATATGGAGTAATAAATTATTTATAATATATTGTTTATATTGATGTTGTTTAGCATAATCATAATTTGTTTATTTTATTATAATTTGATACAAGCTACACAAATGATAAAACAAAGAATTAAATTAGATTAATGCATAGATTCTTGATTATATATCATAATAATGAGTGTTGTAATAATAGTATTGATTGTATTTGACCTTTTCACAAAAATTTATATCATATTGCATGCTAATCTTCCAATTAGATATTCTATAATGTGCTTTAAAATAAAAAATCATTTTCAATTGAAGAATGTTGTATTTATTTATTATTTTATTAATGTGTTTCTAATATTTTGTTTGTTTAGTTTGTACTAAAACCATATTTCTTAGAACTTTAACTTCCAGATAATTTTATAACTGCTCTTTTTTAACAAATAATTTCTAAAAAAATCCACAAATGAACATAAAATATTATATATATAGGATAAGTATGTATGAAAAGTAATAATATAATTGTTCTAATGAATATAAAAAGACAATCAACTTTTTAGAAAAAGGATGTAATTGTGGTTGTTCTTCAAGAATTCCCAAGGAAAAGTTTGCTGAATTAAGAGAATCCTTTCAAGCTCTCTCTAAACTGAACAAGACATATTTTTAATGGCACAGATTAGCAATGGATGGTGGATCAATAAGCACCAGTAGATACCTTAAAAAGAAAAACAGATGTAACAAATGAACTTTCTATCACTGGAATCACAATACACTTCTTTGTCAAGAAACTTACCTCAATATCCTGGGGATTGGTAGAACTTATTTCGAAAATATTAGAAATCATCCGATAAACAATGGTCTTCTGTCAAGAGTTCATGGTAATATTAAAAGAATGCCTTAATGGAAAACTAAAATGGTAATTGACAAAGACATTGCTACAGTTGTAAAGAACTTTCTGGAAAATTATGCTAAAGCTCATGGATTACCAAGTCCAGGAAGTAGTATTAATGGAATAACTCAATCTATTTTTGCCAGCTGAAATGAGCTACAATCAGTCCAAAAAGGTTTTTTGGCTGGTCTGGAAGAAGATAGCAATTTGAAATCTTTGGAATATGATGTCTTCAGAAAATCATGACATCAATTGACACCAGAAATTCAAATTATGAGTCCCAGGACTTACTTATCAAAATTTTCGAAATGGTTTACATTACAATGCTCGTCAAGAGGAAGAAGCTAAAAAATTACTCAGAAATTTAAAGAGAATTTGTTCAAGGCAAGATTAAAATTACCAAACTGGCTGAAGAACAAAGAAAACTAGTTGATCAACATTATTCAAAGGATAAAACACCATATTGCAGTATTGATGGCACTGCTCATTACAGTTATGATTGAGCCCAAAATGTTCATGTAGCACATTCTGATCAACATGTAAGTAAAATTTATTACCTTAGTCCACGTAAAGTTCATTCATTTGGTATTCAAGATGAAGCAGTAAGGGAACAAATTAATTATGTTCTTGATGAAAATGAAATTATTGATTATGAAAATTTGGTCGGTTTAATTGGTCAACTTAAGTTTCGTCAATTTCGTCAATTTCGTCAAATGCGACGAAATTAACAATAGTTTGACGAAATAATTCTCCGCCCTGCAAAATATTTCGTCAACCATTCTTATTATAAACGTAAGGCTGTTAAACAAGTTTCTTAAATTATTTTGTAATTAGTCAAATAAATATAGACGATTGAAATAAAAGGAGCTTTATAGAACTCAAAATAAGGTAAAGTGCTTTTATTTCGAGGCTCTTTATTTATTTACATTTATCTGATACCATTAAATGTGCTTACAGATTCGCCAAAGCTTTCTAGGGATAAACAGAGACAGTAAGCGAGAGCCAAATTAAACTCGTAAATTATTTAATTGACAAGCATTGAATTATCGTGAATTCCTTATCCCAAAATTTAAGTCATAATCGACTATCATCGGCATTAACAAAAAGGCTACCTTATACATAATTGTTGTCTGCTTGTGAACAAAAGCAGGGAAAATACAGTGTGTTCTTATTTATCACTCATGTTTATTTCAAATAAAGAGTCTCTCCAATTAATTGCAGATAAATTGCGGTTCTCATATTTAGCAAACATTATCAGTAATTTCTTATTAAAAGTATTTGACAATCATTCTAAATGTGTTATAGAAATTACAAATTTTGTTGTTTCCTATTCCTTTTGATAATGTAATTAGAATAAGGAACAGGAACGGAACTGCACAACGTTTTGTGATACGAAAGAACTTTCACCATTGAATTTTTTCAACTTGAAATCAACGAAATTTATCACGTGCGAAATTTTTAACCTGAAAGAAGCAATTCATGCCTTATACTATATAAATTTAACCAGTCCCTACTAAAAGCGAAATTTATCCATAATTTAGAAAAAATCTCATTCACAGAGATTTCACAATGAAAGCATTGAGCATAACAACTGTCACAGGTAAACAAATCGGACCTAATCTAGGTTAAACAGTAAATATTTGTAATTTTTTGATAAAATAGTACATATACAGTAATTATTGTTAGATTTGTTTTTTTTTACCAATGTAAAATTTCACTAGTGTTGTGAAACCATTGTAACAAATGTTTGGGTTCTTCAATTAATTGGACAACAATATTACGCCAAAATTGTATATTTTAGTAATGTTAGCCGGCCAATGAATTTTTAAACGGCGGCTTAGCTGACTAAAAAAATTTCTCATGACATTCATTTTTACGTCTGGAATTTTAGTGCAGAATTCAATGGCACAGACATTTAGTTGAGATGGGTCCACCTACATTACTTAGAATGACAAAAAACCATATATTTACTTAAAAGCAAAATACAATACATCATAGCAGGATAAAAGTCATAGAGTTTCTATTCGTAATACAAATTATTATTTGTTTTACTTGAATTATTTGTTCTATTCGAATTATTCATTTTATTGGAACTATTCGCTTTATTTGAATTAATCGAATTATTCATTCTATTCGAATTATTATTATTCGTTCTATTCAAATAATCCGTTCTATTCGAATTATTATTATTCGTTATTCAAATTATTCGTTCTATTTAAATTATTCGTTTTATTCGTTTATTCGAATAAACTTTCAATGTAATTCGAATACTCAGATTCATAACGAATAAAACAAATAATTTGAACCATTAAAGGCGAGATATTATAATAAAAATAGTAAAATAATAATAATAATAACGATAGTAGTAGTAATAACAATACCGGCTAAGAGTTGTTCGGCTTAGCCTGTTAATACTTAGGGTTTTTCTATCGGCTAACATCACATGTGGGAAATTTGTCATTTTTGTGATATATAATAAGACGATCTGCAACATAGTAAAATTTTCTTTTCCATTCAAAAAATTCAAGTCACTTGATATTTAAAATCACAAAACCTTTTAATGAATTTGAAACAAAGAATCAATTTTAAAGGTGTAACATTAAAGTTATAAAATCCAAAAATGTTAAAATATATTCTTATTTACCTTTAGTTATATATTTAAATTAACAAACTAATAATAAAAGTCTCATGACCAAATCGTACAACGTTTTTTCCATGATTGGGTTAAGAACGTTTGCGTGTATCACGTTAAACGAGATCAACTTTCCTGTCCTTTTTTTCCGTGTAGGCAAAGCCGTGTGTGTATTGTTCTGCAGTTTTGAAATTCATCATGTTTGAAGAAATACCCCCAATTTTTTTTATGAACCAAAATCTATTTAATCAATTTTAATGCTAATTAAAATGCAAATATTAAAGTTATCTATAAAATCCAAATGATCTAATTATTGTCTGCTCATCCTGTTTTGTTTGTATTGCTTATAAATTAAATAACTATATCGTTGAATAATAGAGAAATACTCATTTCACGTTAGAAAAAAAATATATAATAAATTTCAGCATTAAAATAAATTATTAATTTACCTTTACAATTTATATGATTAATATTAACAAACTATACTCCTCCAATTATTAATGATTTCATTCATAAAATAGTAAATGGAAACAAATTTGGTTTGTAAAAAAAAAAACCCCCTTTTTAGCGCTTTTTTTATTTGCGTTAGATCCTCACAATAAGATTGGAAAACATACTGTGTTTCAAAAAAAATGGCGCGCACAAAAATCACAAATCTCAACGATTATGCGAGATAAACAAAACTAGATTCATTTGAAAGTTTATCAAATTAAATAAAAAAAAACCAATAAGAAATTATACCACTACTTTTTTTTAAAAAACCAGCACACATTTCTGTTTCATAGCCATAATAATATTTTCGACTGTTTCCTGAGAAATTCTTCAACCATAAATCACTCAATTCATCAACATTCCTTGACATCCGTCCTTTTTTCAACATTATTTTTTATGATATACCACATATTTCAATGGGATTAAGGTTAGGACTGTTGAATGGCCAATCTATTATGCAAATTCTTTTTTCAAAAATGAAGGGTTTTGTAACATGTGATGTGTGCTGGATCATTATCCTGCTGCAAACGACATGTAATAAACATATATGCAAGCATTTATTCTCATTCAAACAAGATACCAATCGTTTTTTGTCATGTGGAAATTTTTTCTTCATTTTTAAATAAACTTACATTTTGGCGCCATTTTTTTTGAAACACAGTGTATATAACATGGGATCGGAAAAGCAAGTAAACGTTGTTTATTGGTTTAAAATGAAAATAAAAAAAAAATTTTAAAAAACAATACAATTTTGTCACGCAAAATTCAAAACATCACATTTTTATTTACTATTACTATTACTATGTAAATGCCTCGTATGACTAGTATATTTACCAATTTGTATGATGATTAACTCAATCAATTATAATTGCATTAATTTAATATTTATTTAAATTTATTAAAAATAATTGCTGATGATGCTCATGCTAAATTTAAATGTTTAAAAGAAAGGTCAGTAAATTCATTTAGACTATCAGAAGGTTTAAACTAATTGATTGCAATATCGTTGCTAAGTCGTTTCAAAATCTTTATGAATTAGGATAGAATTAATGACAATTTAAAAGACAAAAATTGTTGAATTTAATCAATTGACGAAATTCATATTTATCGTTTTTTTATGAAAAAAATTTGGCGCCTAGTACTAAACCAAAACTTAACTTTTTTGCAACACTTAAATTAGTGATCAACAAATAAATAATATTGATATCAGATGATTATATATTTTTTCCCTCCATTAGAAAATGGGCTAGTGATTATGGAAAAATTATATAAATATAATCAATTAAAACTTGTACTTTATTTGAGAACAAAAAATTTTTTTGTCAAATATTTCTAAAAAAATTATAATAATTGTAATTTTTACTTTAGTCTTTGACTTTGCACGCTACTTAATTTTTTCATAAATAAAAACAAATAGAACTTTAGAAAATTTTTTTCTTGGATTCTTTCTATAGTGAGGTTTTAATAATGATTGAAAAAACAGTTACCGAAAGATGTCAAAAAGGTCGTTGGAGTGCTGCGGTAATTATATACCGTTCATTATTTATTATTATCATCTTATTATTATAAGTAAATTAATTAATTGATCTGTTCTGTCATAATAAATCATATAGGAAGATCTTAAGTTGACTGAATATGTAAACCGAAATGGTCCAAGAAATTGGAAAGATGCTGCAAGTTATGTGAAAACTCGAAATCCTAAGCAATGTAGGGAAAGGTAAATTGTGTATTTTAACTTGTTTTTAAATTTTAAATAATAATCAATAACTTTATATAATATGATATATTTTAGATGGGATGGGCATCTTAGACTTGGTAGTAAGTAATATATTTACATGAATACTTAATAAATATATGAAATATACAAATAATAACATCATTACAATAATAATAGTAAACAGAGATCCATTTGATCGTAAAGAAGAATTGGAGATCATTAGATTACGTGAAGAAGAGCAATGCAGATGGAGAGATATTGCAAAAAAAATTGGAAACCGTAGAACTCCCAATTCTATTAAGAATATTTACATGCAAAAACTATCTAAAAGTTCATACAGGCCATTTAAAATACAAAATAATACAAGAAGTTTCAATAAAAATAAAAGCACAAAACTAAAAATTTCAGATATTACCATTAATAAAGAAAGGTAAAATCAATTTGGATTTAATGTTTCTTGGATTTTTTGAAATGTGTGTTTTTTAATTTAATTATTTTTTTTAGTCGTCCACATATGAAAATGGAGATATGTTTCATTACAAATCTACAATAAAGATATTTGTCAATATACATGTAATGTATGTACCATATATATATAGTAATTTTAATTTTAGAGGATCTGTAAAGGAGGAAGATAAGTGAGTTGATTGGGTTTTATTTGCTTTTTGTATTATATATTTTTTAATTAATTTTTAATTTTTTTCGTCTTCTGTCCTTTGATTCAGATTTTTTTTTCTTCATATTTTCGTGTTATATTTGTTTTTCTATTTTTATAATATCATTTATAATTAATTATTTATACAAGAACATCACATGAATACAAACATTTCTTCTCGTGATTTTTTCGTGTAATTATAAGTAAATTTTTGAAAATCATTTGACAATGAATAATATTTTAGTGAATATTTATTTGGTTTAATCAGATATTTAATTTTTTTCATTGAGAACATAATAATAATAGTAATAAATTCAATAAAGTGATAATCAATATCTCGTGCAACCAACCGAATTGAAACGAATCCTTGTTTTTCTTGTTTAATTCATCTGTTTGTTCATTTCTAATTAATTAAATTAATTATCCCGCTCCATTCATTTAAAATGAAAGAAGAGCCTTCAATCACTATAATAGGAGAAAGTGATAATACAACAACGAGAGGAGAGACGTCCTCTGCTGCTCATATTTTGAAGAAAAGCAAAGTAAAGGTTGCTCTAAGAAGTCAAAGTGGATATGGAAAGATGTTGTGAAACATAATAAAAATATATTTTCTGTTTTATTAAAGTTAGCTATTAAGTACCTGTAACATCCACTCCGAATGAGAGTTTATTTAGCCAGGCTGGAAATACAATAACTTCAAAAAAGAATAAAACTTAATATTAATTTGAAAAGATCCACTGAATAATCAATGAATAATCAATGAATAATCATTCATTCACTAAATAATCAATTTAATGATTATCCATACACTAAATTTAATTTATTGAATGAATATAAAACAAATATTCAGTGGAGCAGTTTTACCAGTTCAAATTGGTCATATTTATCAATCAGATTGCTTATATCACAAATGTAACATACATTGTTGAAAAACTTATATACTCTAATCTCTTGCTTTATTGATTACCCAGCTCTTCATACATAAACATGTTAACAGATGGATTAAAAAAGGCAATATTAACACATTCACAATCAATAATTTTTATAGATTTCATTGTGGAAATGGAAATAATTTTAATAATTTATTATTACCAACTTTTAAGAATTTAATGACTTTAAAGTTATCATTTTGTGTTGACAAAATAAGTTTGAAAAATATTTCATTGCTAAATATTGAATCTGTGAAAACGAATCTATATATTAGTTCTCAACCATTTCTATCAGACTTGTCTGATTTTATTAATACAAATGGAAAATTTTTTAAAATTTAGATGTTGGTGGTTTTCCATATGATTTCAATCAATTGCACAACATTGTATAAATTTAGAAGATTTGTCTACAATGTATAAAGATGAATTAGACCAGGAATCAATTGAAATACTTAATAATTGTGCAAAGTTAAAAAGCATTATATTTAAAAACTTTGGTAAAATAGATTGTGATAAAATTTTGTACTATACATTTCAATTATGATGATTTTCAATCCCTGATAAAAATTAGAGCATCAAATCTTGTACAAATAAATTAGAAAAACTTATTTTAGATCATTCAGCAGGTATAAGAAAGCTTAGTACTAATTATATGATTGGAATTTATTAATAATTAATCATCATAGTAGATTCAACAATTGTTTTCAGAATCTTTATGAATAGATTGTAATAGTTCTTATAGTGGTGAATTTTTCGATAATTAGCAAATATTTGTGAAAATATTCAATAGTTAAAAATTAATACCTATATTTTTTAAAACCTATAAAAATAATAAATATAGATGTTAAATGAAAGAAGCAAGTTTAATATTTTGAAATAAAGAAAGATTTTTAATGAGTTCGGGCAAAACAATTATTGTGAAAGTAGATATTTGACTAGTCCCCGAATCAAAGAGACATCTATATTTCAATGGTTTAAAATTTGGGTGAATTGCTTGTAATAAAGAAAATCCTGATGAACGAATATTAGTTGACTATAATCTAAAAAGGTGTTTCACTATCACATCAACCAAGTGTTAATTATCAAGTTAGAATGAGTTTCTTTGAAACAAGCTCAACAGTTATTTAGGAAAATGTCATTAAAATAACAATAAAAAAATGTATAAATTGTCACATATTTGTATGAATTAGGTGTGCATTTTGATATCTGTTTCTGCTCACAGGATGATATTTTTTTAACTTATTTGCACTATCTGGTATAACCTATGTAGCAAGTGGGTAGGAGGAAAAAATAATTCTATATTGGCTTGATTGTAGAGAACTATTTTAATATGTTCTTTATAGCAGGAATGGATAATTGGGGCAATTTTGAAAACTGTTTTTTTGGGTTTTTTGATTTCTAAGCTTTTTGATTTATCTGTTTCATCTGTTCAACTGTTACACCCCTTTTTTGCTTTCTCTTAAAGCTGATTTCCAAGGCCATACATTCATGGTGGCTTTGAAAGATATGGCTTGCTCTCCATGAAAAGAGACCATCAATCAACTCACTCAGTCACTAAATGACAAATAGTTTAAACATCCTGATATTTGAATAATTCTTGCCAGCCTTTCTTCTAAACATTTAAATTTAACACAAACATCATCACAACTATCAGTGGATTTCTTTTCAATCTATAAAAAAATTTAATTCAGTTCCCCAATGGTTGGAAAGCTAATTTAATGTTGTTTTTATTAAATAGACAATTAATTAATATTCAAATGCTGATTTTAGAATAAAATGAATCTTTCCGTAAGGTTAGAATGTTAATATTATGCCATTGCTTATTGACAAGAATGCAAGAGTATATATAATAATCATCTTTAATGTATTTGAATATTTTAGTCAAAACTTCAAATGTCAATTTAACATTAACAAATTTTTTATTAAAAAAAGTTACATGATGATTTATTATCTAAAAATCCCAATCCTTGATATTTTTTTAATAAATCTTCTAGTCTAATTTTTGATGAGTTTGTTAATTCTATTTTAAAAGGTTTAGGTCCATTCCAATTATTCATTAAAATTTCCAGTGAACTATCTGAAATAGTAATACTACAACCAAAAATTATAGCATTTAAATTTTTTGGTGATGCTTGATTTAAGGCATTTAAAATTCTATCACCATTCAACTCACCAAATTTAATAAGACTAATACATTTTAAATTAATGCAATTAATAAATATTGAAATTAACTGTTTGTCTAATTCATCATCATATAAAATTGATAAATATTCTAAATTTTGACAATATTGTGCGATTGATTGAAGAAGCTCTCCCCAATATTCATGGTCTCTCTGATAACGACTCCTAACTTTCAAAGTTTTGAGACTGCCTCCACTTATTTTTATGAATCCTGATAAGTCTGATAAAGATGTCCGATTATTAAACATCAAATCTATAGTTTCAATATTTGGAAGTAGAGCAGTTTTCAAATAACTTGTATCACCACTTTTTCTATAATTTATTTTTAAAAACTTTAAATTATGAAATGTTGGTATTACTATAGGATCTATATTATTTTTTCTACTGCTATAATAATCAATTATTGATTGTGAATGATTTAAAATTGCTTTTACTAAATCACCTGATAAAATAAATTTATCGTATAAAGCAATAATTAACTTTTGAATTTTATGTTGTGCTTTAATTAGTTGAGCTAGACTATAATCAATATTAATATTAATAAAAGATCTGGATACTATTCTTAAAACTTGAATTTTTTTACAAGTATTTGCTAATTTATCAATAAATTTTAAATTATTGTCAACTATTAAATGTAATTCACAAAGATTTTGAAAACAAGTAGTAACAATACTATTACAATCAGCAAATGAATTAGTTAATTTTTCACAATCAAAACCGGTAAGACTCCTGATATTTGAATGTTCTAAAATAAAATTCACCAATCTTTCTTTTAAACTAGCTACCAGTGGATTTTCATAAGTAATTTTTATCAATCTAAAACCACACAATTCAGTTGTAAATTTAGCATAGTTATATAGTGGTGGCTTTTCCAATAGTTGAAAAGTTAATTCAATGTTATTTTTTATTAAAAAATCTTTATCTTCTACTAATAAACAATTAATCAATATTTGAATTTTGAGTATAGAATTAAATGGATTTCTCCATAAGGTTGAAATATTGATATTGTGCCATTGTTTATTGACAAGGATGCAAGAGTATAATGATTTATAATCACTTTTAATGTATTTGAATATGTCAAATAAAACTTCAAGTGGTAAATTTAAAGTTGTCATTTTTTTTTATTAAAATAAAAAAATTAATTTGTACAACTTTATAATTATAATTGGTACAAAAGGCAAGTTTTTTAAATTGTGCACAAAAATTATGAAAGCATTTAGTTCATTTTTTGTTTTGGGTAATCTATAATTAACGGCTATATATTGGTAGGTGGCTTTTTAGTTTGGTTGATACTGAATTTGAATCAACTTTTTAGCTACACTCATCGATTAATTGAAAGCTTTATATATATTCAATGCTCGCAAATTAATTTATTTTAAACAATTTTCTGCTTGCTTGTACCTAAAAAGCTTCGGCGATCTGCAAGGGCACTTTATGATATGATTTACAATAGATAAATACATATGGTCCTTTTAGAAAACGACAAAGGCTTTTCTAAAAATCTTGGTTAATTTAAACTACTTTTCTATTAACGGCCGTACGTTTACAACAATTATTTTAACACAATATGCGATACCGACTTTAGTTAATAAACTAGATGAATGCTTTATGACAGTGACTTCGTCACTGGTGTTACTTGTTATTTACTGTTTTAAAGTCTCTATTCAA
>CAJVPN010001057.1:0-18121 GCA_910592215.1 Entrophospora candida
CATCATCATCATCATCATCATCATCATCATCATCATCATCATCATCATCATCATCATCATCATCATCATCATCATTTACTAATTCGAATATATAAAAAACCTACTGATGGTGGTTTAAGTGGATAGTCGTGTGAAAAATCAATCTCAAGTTTGAAAATTCCACCTTGTATGGACTAGAAGCCTACAAATAAATAATATAATATATATAAAACATACAAATATCTTATACAAACACACACACATATATATAGTTCACATACAGGTCCTAAAATTGTGGCTATCCAAAAGTAATTAAATAAATGCCAGTAGTGAGTGTGAAATCATCAAAAGGAAAATAAATGACGACAGAGTAAATCACTACATACCCAACTGAGTAAGTTATTATCATCAACAGGTCCTGCACTAATTCCAACAGGTGGTTCTCTATTGATTTCTGAAAGTTCCTGTCAATAAGATTGAAATGCAAAGTTTACATATTTACTATTTAACAATATTTTTATTACCTTTTGAATACGTTTATTTGTGAAAAAAGAAATTGATTAGATGATGTATCATATTTGGAAACGATCTAAAAATCATGTGGCATGAAATAAAAAGCATTTATTCATTTGTACGTCATAGATATATATACATACGTATGTATTGGTCAAAGGAACAACTCAAGTAATGATTTTGAAAACTAAAAAAGATTTGATGTAAAAATTAAGTCTCAAATTCATTGATACCATCCATTTTTTTTTTTCATTTACATGCAAAAGATCCGATGAGTTCAACATTAAATAGTAATAATTATTATTTCATTATCTAACATTTAATAATAATAAATAAATAATAAAAGTATATTATTGATGTAATTTTTACGTCAGAAAGAAAGAAGTTGTACAAAATACAGTAGAAAGAGTAGCACACTAAATATTTCTTCAATCCTTTATTTATACTATTCACAAGTAAATTTAGGCTTTTGATTTTATCTGAATCAGCGGCCCAACCAACTAATACTTTTACAACCTTTGCAAAAGCAATAATCTTGTTTTTATCTTTTTCGTGAAACATCATGTGACTTTCGGCATTTCGGCATTAGCTATTACTATCGTTTGTCGAAAATTGCTTTCGACCTTCGCATTTGCCAAAAGTATATATTACTGTTGATAATTGATCTGCAATCTATAATATCCGTGTCACCAAAAAAAAGAAAATAAAAATAACACGCGTTTGTTTTCCAAACAATTAATTATATAGATTATTTTTATTTCAGAGAATATTTAATATTTTAAAAAATAGATTATATATATATATATTTATTAAATATTTATATCTATCCACGTTAACTATGGATTTAGTTCTATCAGAATCAACTGATTGCGATATATTGAATGTATTCGGTGCAAAAATTCATTGGTTTTTGAATGATTTTAACAAACATTATAAAGCAGCAACGGGTAGAGACTTGGAATTTGAAACTTCAAAAAATTTGAAGAACAAATTCATGACTGAAGTCGCCAAAGAAATTAAGATATTTTCCAAAAAAGTGGCAGAAAAAGTTAAAACAGAGGAGAAATATCTCACCAAACAGAAAAACAATCTTCTTTACGAAAAATTGAAGCGATCTATTGAAACGTTTATGAAAGAATTTGAAAAAATATACAATAGAAAACCTGAAACTAAAGACTTTATTAAACATCAAACTTTTGGTAAGTTTTTTTTTTTTGAAAATTTTATATATTTTTACTTATTATATATATTTATATTTATAAAAAATTAGCCGCAAGATTTCTTTTTTTTGATGCTTGGGAAGATGTTAAAGAATGTAACAGATCAAGCTTTTTCAAGTTGATGAAAAATAAAAATAACAACAACCATAAAAACGACAACGATGATGATAAAGACAACAACAAACTCAATAATAATAATAATGGTTTTAATCCAACGAGACTCAAACGATTGGTTCCCAACACGTTAATTTTTGATATTAAAGTATGCAAAATGGCAAATGTTCCGCCATTACCTCCCGGAAAAAATTTATTCACTTATATTAATAATTATAATAAAGAAAGAAAAAAAAGGAAGTTTGAGGAAGAGAAGAAAAAGGAACGTGATATTTTAGATTCAACAATTCCTCGTAAAAAGATCAAGCCATTTTATTTTGAAAGTAATTTGGAAATTTTATTAAATAACAACAACAACAACAACAACAACAACAACAACAACAACAACAACAACAACAATAACAACAACAACAACAACGACAATAATAATAATAATAATAACAACGACAACAACTGATGAAACTAAAGTTCATTGTATTTAGATTCTTTATTGTCATATCATATCTTCTTGCATATTAAATAAATTCTTATCTTTTAGTGATTTAATTAATTTTCCCACCCTTTATCTTGTGCAAGTTTCGGATTTAATGCCAATTCTAGAGAGGATTTTGAGAGCCATTTTGTTTTTATAAAAATCTTTCTCAAGAAAAGAAATATAGAAGAAAGAATCAAAGAATGTGATTTTTATCTTTAGTGATTTGATAAATATACGGATAAATCGACTCGATATAATTTAAGATTAAAACCAGTGTTGTTTTAGTTCCAATGACTTTTTCTGAAAACACCGGAAATTAAACGATAGTAATAGCTATACAATTGCTTGTATTAACCACCACGTCTTTTTGGCACAATGTATCCATAAAAATATTAATATTTTAAATGAAAATTTAAAAAAAGGTAAAAAATGTACAGTTTTTGTATTACAATTTTTTACACGAGTTCAATTGCAGATTTTCTATTGGTTCCAATTCCAGCGGAAAAATCATTGGAACTGGAAACAGTTCGTTATACAATATATAGAATTTTAATAAATTCGTTAATTGTTGTGAAAATGAAATTTATGTGAATTTGCAATTCACGTATGTGAAATTCAAATTAGCCAATCAGAATTTCATATCCAAACACCCCACCCCAAAATTTTAATTGAAAATTTTCAATTTCACATAATTTCAATTTCACATACAACAATATTTTAAATTTTAAATGGGAGTAAAGTTCGTTATAGACAGGTTCGTTATTATTTACATTTATAGAAATATGAATTGATCGACAAGAATCATTCTCCAAATTTGGAACTTATATTTACAGTTACACTGACCAAATATTATCAAGATTGTACAATTAATTTTATAAATATTAAACGAGCCCAGATAGATATTTATAATTTCAATTTTATATATATTATGTCTATGAATTTACAAACACCTTTCACCATAAATCATTCTCATAAACCATTACCAGCATTACCAAATGAAATTAGTAATAACGATAGATTAAATGATAAAAAGTCAGTTTTAATAATACCGCAGGATTCTAATGACTTACCATTAGATAGCGTATCGCTTGGACACATCAGAAAACTTTTAAAACAAAGTTTATATAATTGCACAATTGAATATAATCCATGGGAATCTATAATTTTAGGAATTGTACTTGATATCGCAGAGATTTTGCCAAAAGTTATTGATAAATGCGGTGAAACAATTAACAACAATAATGAAAAAAATGATGAATTCAATAATTATAAAGTGAAATTCATTATTAATTTGAAGAAAATAGAAGGTGGCAAACCCAATGATACTACTTTTATTTACAATCATTTTGAAGGAACAAATTTATTTAAATATGGTAAAGAATAATTAAAAAATCTTGAGGAAAAAAAAATTTTTATATTAATAATTTTTAATTTTTTGATTAATTAGATCAAGAACCTTCAAAAGATTCACAAGTAAACTGGATTGGTGGTACAATTATGTTGAGAGGAAACAATCGACAGATTAATAGGGTTGATAAGATTTTTGAATTGATGGTATTTGTAGCTTGTAATTTAAAATTAGAAATGTGCTTGTTCAGAGATCATTCAGCATCAAGGATAGATCAAAATGAAGGACAAGATGCTATGGAGATCGAATCAGTTTTAAAATCTACAAGACGTACCTCTAAACCTTCATGGTTTGGATGGCTGATGAAACATAATAATTTGCCGCATGTAAAAGAACATCAAAGACAAAATTTACATCAACATCAACAGAATGATCAAAATCGTAATCATCAGCATAATCATAATCATTCGCCATTATCTAAATGGTCTACAACTAAACATCAAAATTCAATAACAAAAGCACCGTCAACAAGTAATTCTTCAATTATTAATGATAATGAAATGGCAATTTTAGCAACTAATAAATTTTCTAGGGCTATAAAACAAATGGAAGAAATTATATTGTCATCATCTCCTGGAGTGAAATTTCCTCCGCCTCATCTTTTAACAAGGTTAAAAGAAGAAGAAACTTGGATTACTTTACATACAACTCAGTATGATGATGGCGATAATGATGATACGTTTAGATCATACGCTGTAAATGATATTATTGACTTGACTAAAGATTATTCAAATGGTAACACTATATTATCAACCAATCCAACATATACAGGAAAATATAGAACTTACTATTCATCATTATCAAAATTTAATCAAATATCGTTAGATTTCAAATCTGGTCTTTCATACCTAATGACAAACAATAATTCTTTGAACGGAGTATTTAAGCATCAATCAATTTCATGTTCTTATTCTAAATTTTGGTCTCCAACTTCACTTTCACCTTGTCATAATCATAAAATAATTACATTCGAATATTACAATAGGTATAATAATAATGCTGATAAAACACTTGGAGAAACATTGGAGTATCTTTATCAACAGGCATATAAAGAATGCGAAGAGCCAAGTTGTGGCAAATGTGGTATTGATCATATAACAACTTATACACATAATATTGGTAGAATTTCAATTACATTAGAAAAATCATCTGATCTCAATTTAAAATCCCTATCTAACAACAAAATAATATTATGGACACAGTGTAAATTATGTTCTTCAAAATCACCATTAATTGAGATGTCGAACGCAACGTACTATTATTCTTTTGGAAAATATTTAGAAATTTTATTTTATAATGAAGCTTTTTCATTTAAAGATTTATGTCCACATGTGGAACTAAGGGATTCTTTAGTTAGGTGTTTTTACAAAGATGAATTGGTGGCGAAGATTGAATATGAGCATGTTGATTTGTTTGAAATGAGGTTACCAAAAATACAAATTAGTCATGATATGACAAAACAAAATAATATTAATGCTGAATATGAAGATATCGATAAAATGTTCATGATTGATGAAGAAGACACAAAAAGGCTGTACAATGAAACAAGACTCGAGATTACTCATTTTTATGGTAGCATTAAACAACATATAACCACATTGGAAGAGTATTTTATATCTTCGCATGATATAAAGCTTAAAAATAATGAAAAAAACGCCACTACAACTGTTGCTGCTGCTGTTGGTAAAAATAACAAAGATAAAATTGAGCAAGAAAAAGAAATCAAATATCAAGATCATCTTAAAATGTTGGAAGAATTATCAAACACTTTTCGTAGAGAAGAGTTTGAACTTTATGATTTATTAAAAAGGACCAAAGCTACAATGTTAAATAATGTTAGGAATCGATTGGTTGAAAGAATTAATGCAACTAAAAAAAGATTATTATCTTGGCAACAAACATATATACCAAAAGAAAATCAAGAAGAGTATTCAAATATTAATTGGGTTGAACCTGAATATTATAGGTAAATTTTATATATATCTTGGATACCTATATATTTTAAAAATAAAAAATGAATAATAAATAATAAACAGAAAATTTTCTTGACGTTTTATAGCTCAAAAGAATGCTATGTTTTTCCTGGATCTCCGATAATCATAAGAGAAAATGAACCAAGTTCAATTATCGCATGTACATTGAGGTAATTATTATTATTATTTATTTGTTTATTTTTTTGTAAAAATAATTTCTTGATATATGCACTCATATGTTTATTTTTTTCTATTCATAGTTCAAAAGATTATTTAAAAGAATTATTATTAATGAAAAATAATGTGAAATTGACATCAACACAATCAGCACCAACCACACCATTTTCGGAAAATAATAACTCACCACCATTGTCATCAACATTTTCTTCACTTTTAAACAATCTAAGTCGTCCTTCAACAATTAATTCGGTGCAAAAAAAAAGTAATCACCCAACACAATCACCTTCATTAACAGAAATTGATCCAGATGGTTTTACGCTGATTGATCAATATTCAACAAAAATTAAAAGAAAATTAGTACGTGAAAATGCATTGCCTGGTAGTACTATAGGTGATAGAATCACATATGGTATTGAAACACTTGGATCGATGAAAGGATTTAATTTAACTCTATCAAAAGATAAGAAAAAGAATCAAAAAGATAATGGTGAAAATGAAATTTTTGATGAAAAGAGTAATAATAATAATAATAATAATAATAATAATAATAATAATAATAATGGTAATAGTAACAATGGTTTGAACTCTACAGCAAATATTCCAATAATTGGAAAACTTGGAGGGATTTTTGGTTCAGTTCATAATAATACAGAGGAATGCGAAAAATCAAATGAAATAAATGATTATAAAGAAAAAAAAGAAATTAATTTGGAAAAAGCCAAGCCATTAACATTTGTAAAAGGCCATCGGCAAGAAGAAAAATTTAATGAGAAACATGTTTTCCCTCAGGAAAAAGATCCTCCCAAAAAAAAAGAGGAGCAACAACCACCACCACCATTACATTCTCCACCACTTCCACTTACTCCACCACCAACATCAAGTGGATTAGTTGATGGATTTACTTGGTCTAGACGTAATAGTCAAAAAGATAAAGAAAGAGATAGTCCACATTTAAAACATGGTACAAATTGTTATAACCATTAAGCATTATTATTAATTTATTATTACATTATATTAATTCAAAATTTTTTAAGAATGTATACACGGAACTAAGAAATTTACATGTACCGTTTATTATGCAACACAATTTGATTCACTTCGACGTAGATGTGGTATTGAAAATCTTTGCATTGACTCATTGTCAAGATGTACAAGCTGGCAAGCTACTGGTGGGAAAAGTTCTAGCACATTTTTCAAAACAAGTGGTAAAATATATTGTTATATAATTGTAAATTTTTTCTCCGCATTTTCTAAAATGACAAATCTTCTATAAACTAGATGATCGACTTGTTATAAAGCAAATGGTATCATCTTGGAGAATAGCAGAAAAAGATGCACTACTTAAATTTGCACCAAAATATTTTGAATATATGGATAAAGCACCAAATGTATAAATTTATAAAAATATATCTATTATGCTATGCTTTCTTTGAATAGTAACAATAATAGTAATTTCTTTTAATTAAATATTCTTAGACACCATCAGTTCTTGCCAAGATATTTGGATTTTATACTATAAAGATTAAAGACACGAAAAAAAATAATATAATATTAAAGATTGATGTGCTTGTGATGGAACATTTATTTTTTGAAAAGACTATAACCAGGGTAAGTTACTATTCAATTGCTTTTGTATAAAATATATACCCATATTATAATATATTTTAATTATAGTATTAATAATAATCAATAATAATTATAATACTTTTTTAAATTAATTTTAGAGATTTGATTTAAAAGGAATACAAGAACGTCATATCAAAGAACAACAGCAGAAAAATGATGTTACATTATGGGACGGTGATTGGGTAGAAGGTATATGAATAACAATATCTTTATAATTATAATTATAATTATTTGGTTATTTATATATATATGTTTTGTATAGGCCGATATAAATCCCTTTTACTCATACATTCGCATTCAAAAAAAATAATAAGAGAGGCTATACTTAATGATACACAATTTTTGGCTGATGCTAATATTATGGATTATTCATTGTTGGTTGGTGTGGATGATGAAAAGAAAGAATTAATTGCAGGAATAGTAGGTTGGTAGTACTGTTTGGGCTATGTAATGTTTATTTAATAATTATTAATACGAAACAATGAAATCAATTGATGAATAGATTTTATCGGTGCATATACATTTTATAAGAAATTGGAGTCTAAAGGTAAAACTATTGGACGTAATGCAAAAGAAGTAACTGTCTTGCCACCAGATCAATACAAAAATAGATTTAGGGATTCAATGGAACAATATTTTTTGGCTGTTCCTGGTATATATATTAATTGATATTTATTTTTGAATTAAAAAAAAATTTTCTAAATTAACATGATTTTATTATAGATAAATGGATAAAATCACCAGCAAGTGAAAACAATCCTTCGTGTATATTGGATGATGATGAAAAGGCAACCCCCACTACGCCTACCTTTATTACTTCGCCACCTATATCTCCTAATAATAGTAATGTAGTAACAACGAATAAAACCGCTGCCCAAACTTTTCAACCATTAGCGTTAATAAAATTACCAAGCGTAATATAAGTAAGGTAGAATGTGGGAGAGAGTGGATTCATCAAAGGAATTTATTGTATAAAAATTACAATAGAGGAATCATTTTGAACTACCTATATTTATAGAATTTGATAATCGGCCATGATTTTTAATATTATCAAATAATCGACTACATTAATTTTTTTTTAGTATTCATTATAGAATAGTTTTTATTTGTATTATTATCATTATCATTATCATCATCGCATTTTAATTTATTATAATAATTGTAGATTTTAATAGTAATAGTAATGTATCCAAAAAGTTATGCAAAATGCTACATAATAAAAATACATAAAATTTATATCATTAGATAAATTATCTGTGACCAAGAAACAAAACTTTTAAAGAAATTTTGGCAGAGTTGGGAGATATTAACCCAAGCTTCCTTTCCGTGTATGACTGTGGTTCCATCTCTTTGTCAATCAAAGTGGCGTGGAAAATTTTTGGCCTTTAATGGTTGGGCCTTCTTTACTTTCCTTTTTTTTTGTGCGCTTCTCAATTACAGCTGTAGAGATCCTTAAAAATCACTTCCAAAAAATGAATAATTTGATATGATCATAGGTGTCAAATTTAACAAAGTTTTCCACGGAAGTTCGGCATAATGCGCTCCCCATCTCTATTACTATAGAATTTCTACATGTGTGAAAGTTCCATATTATTAGGCTTTAGGCAAGTGAGAAGCTTCAACATTCTCTTTCCTAAAATAAAAGATTTTAATTGCGTCATCATAAAACAGGTCGGGTTAACCTTTCATACACAAGGAATTAATTTAAAATTTCCTAATAAGTCGTGAGCAGTTTTCCATCTTCAATAATTATTATGTTGCTTTTCTTACCTTTATAATTATTATATTAATAATAATATATCAATCATTTGTCTATTATTATGATAAAGAATCTTATGGAGGTGAGCATAGTTACTTGTATAATGTAGAAGGCATCACTCCACATTTTGATTCCAAAGTTCCACACGCTGGCTTGCGGGGAGCTTTGATTATATTTATAATAAGATATTTAATAATGAATGAATTCCTATTTCTAGATCTAAAATAAAGCTCCTCGCTGAAAATTCTATTTCGTGTTCTTGTTATTAAAATAATTGATTCAAAAACTGTATCTTGAAAAAAAAATAGAGAATTTCAAGTACAGTCCTCGGCGAAAGTAATGGCGCATGATTTTTTACAAATAAAGAATGCAATTCATAATAAATTAAAAAAAATACATATACTCTTAAAGCCAAGTAATATGGCCACAACTTTTATTATTACATCAATATTTGGTGTGGGCACCTTCAGCATTAATATATGCTTGAACCCGACTTGATGCTGTTAACTATTGCAATTTTTTTTCAAGAGCTTCCCATTCCTCCATAATTATGTTAATAAATTTTTTTGAGAAACACTTTTTTTGTGCTGCTTCAAAATAGCCCAGATATCCTCAATAGGATTGAGATCTGAACTATGAAGGCCAAGCAAGAACACATCCTGGGAGGTGGAATTCAGACCATTCTGGACATCCCTAGAGGTATATTTAGGGTGATATCCTGCTGAAAGACCCAATGACCACCTACTAATTACATCAGCATTATCGTAGAGTTGTTCATTTAGAATTTTACGGTATAGGTGGCGGCGGTCAAAGGACATGAATGCCGATCTTCCCTTTAAAATTGATCGCACCCCAAATATGAGGTGCTTTACCATGGGTTGGATGGAGTTTTTCACAAGACCATGCCAACATAGTGTTACGGAGTATTTGGGTAGTTGTCTAGTCTGAAAAGCAATTAGTCTTCGCTTGTTGTGTCAAAAGAGGGACTCTTCTTGGAAGAGTAGCAATTATAGCCTATCAGGGTTAGGATACTCGTATTTGGTGTGGTGCACATGAATTTTTTTACAGTATACATGAATGAATTTTTTCAAAATGGATAATTCTCAAGTCCAAATCCAAGTAATTGAACACATTCAAAATGCCTTAATATTAATGAGAGCAAATAGAACCTTGATTCAATCTGATGATTCAGATTATTTGCAAAACTAATTGATTGATATTGAAAGAATTTAATAATTATTGTATTACTGGCTTATTAATTAATAATTACTAAGTATTTTAAATGGAAATGTAGATTAATAATATATATCGATAGAAAAATCGAAATAATTTCCTTGATTCGTTTTCAATATTTAGCACACCACATGACCGCCGTGATAATTTAGTTCTAATTGATCAACACTAATCGGGACAATTGGTTGGTCCACGATTTACCATTATCAAAGGTAAACTGACAAGAACCAACAGTTTCCATTATGAACAACCCATACATCTTTAAATATTAAAGTTATTTTGTAAATTTAGAATGTGTAATATTTTTTTAGTAATAGTGATGATAATAATGGAGCAATATTCCACAAAGCGAGATGAAATATACAAATTTTAGAAAAGAATAAAAAAATTGCACATAAAAATGGCATAAATGGTGAGTTTAACTATTAAGTATCCATTTTCCACCAGAACTTATTGTTGGATGATCAATACTTTGAACATCTAAATTATAAAGTTCATCTTCTTCAATGTTTATATTCAATTCAGGAATTTTTATTCCCATATGCTTTCCACTATGTTATCTGCTACCATTTGGGCAGCTAGCTCAGTACTTTGTGCCTTGCACGGATTTCCAATGTGTTATCTGCTGCCTTTTGAACAGCTAGCTTAGTATTTTGTACCTCACACAGCTTTCTGCTTGCGTACTGGTGTATTTTTCATATATATTTAACTAATGTTATCAAAAATTTGAGTATTGGGCATTAAGTAGCCTATTTGGTATACAAAAATCAGCAAAAGATTTGGCTTCTGTTCCAGAACCATCATAAATACACAAAACAGGTACCAAGTAATCATTAAAACATGAATTTAAAGATGTTGGTTTGATGACTGATGATGTTACTATCAATCAAAGTTCTAGTTGTCTAGTTATGACAACTGAAGTATGTCATTCTGACTAATTAATTAACATATTTCATAAACTTATTAGATTTTACATAGTATGCTACATTGAGGAAGTGGGATATTACATGAAGTAGTTTGGATTATATTTGGATGGAATACATTGCATGCAAGGTAAATAAAAAAGATCATTGAGAACAAATATATGGGAAGTTTCTAACAAAAACTGAATTGAGTTTTTGCATAATATATTAATATATATATCTATGTGGATGGAATGGTTTTTTTTTAAATAATTTATAATGTTGTGTTTATTAACTTATGTCGGCCTAGCCTGAAGTAAAAGTTGTTGTTTCTATTTATCAACAATTATATGAAAAATTAAAGGGAAAATTTTTTTAAGTGATAATCTTTTTTTTTTTTTTTAAAAAAAATAACAATGAGAAATTTTAATATTAACTCACCAATGCTAATAAATGATTACGTTGATCTGGTGGCAATAAATCAATTTGTGCTTGAGGTAGATTTAGAACTTGCAGTAATAACTACATGGATTAAACAATACATATATTAACATATACATACATACATATCATACATACATAAATTTAATGATAAAATTAATTTTTTTGAATTGTATACTAACTGATTTCTGAGTTTCCTGCATTTGTAAATCATCTTTTAATGTTTTAAAGAGATAAAAGGTTAACAATTATCTTTATAATTAACAGTCAATAAATATATTTTTTATATCTTACTCATATTATTAATATTCCCTGTTGCTAAATTAGCAATAGACTGTGAGGGGTTAACCATTCCAGTATTTATTACTGGCATTCCAATAGCTTGTTGCATCAGTGGTTGTTGAATGGGTGGTTGTTGCATTGGGGGAGGTTGTTGCATCGGAGTAGATTGCTGCATGGATGGGGGTTGTTGCATGGGAGGTTGCTGTATTGGAGGCTGTTGAATATTGATAGGTTGTTGTATTGGTTGCTGAATCATTGGTTGCTGAGGAATTGAAGTGAACATGTTAGGTTGATGTTGTTGAGGAATTTGTGCTGTGTTAGGAATAGGTTGGGAACCATAGTTGGGTGTGACCAAGGGATTGGTATTTTGTACAGCAGTTGGCTGAGGTTGAGTTTGTCCTTGCAAAGAGCTTTGTTGCATCAATCGCTAAAATTGATTAAGATCACAATTATAATGAGTAATTAATTATATATATCATTATTCATTGTTGTTTTTGTAGTTAGGAAATAAATAAACATACTAGTATATTTGGATCAACAATATTCTGATCTAACATTATTTGAAATAATGCATAACAAAGTTGAGGATTTTGTGCCAATAATGCACGAGCTTGGTCTGCATGAGTTTGTATGTACAACTAAAGTTTGAGGATATAGGTTAATAAATTTATAAACATTTAAATAATTATATGTAATTTTTTCAATGAAAAAAAATAAATGCCTAAAACCTTCATAGTGGACAGTATCTCAAGAAGTTGGATGTGATTCATTGAATTTTTTAATGTTTGTGAAATGTTTTCAAGAGTGGATTGTTGAGAAAGATTTGTTTGAGAAGTGTTAACATTAGGTGGCAGTATTTGTGGTTGATGTTGTTGTTGTTGAGATTGATGTAACTGATGTAGATGATGTTGTTGTTGTTGCTGCTGATGCTGCTGCTGATGCTGCTGTTGGTGTCTTTCTGAATTCATTCTATCATTTTGACGTGATGAGTTGCTTGATGAATTAGATGAAGTGGCTGGATCATTATCTGCATAATCAACCCTTAGTTGACGCCCTCCAACTTCAACATTATTTAAATTTCTTACTGCACTTGCAGCTGTTTCCGAGTCTTTTTGTATAAAAAATATGTCATGTCAATTAAAAAAATAATTTTGGGAAAAAATCTAGTTTTTATACTTTTCATTTATTTATTTATATATCTATTTTATTTGCCCAACTATCCCTCTAGTTACCATGATATTCACAAAATCCATATCCGCGTGGTCTTCCATTCTCTTTATCAAAAACCAGACTTTTTTTTTAAATGATATTATTTGTTAACTTTTGTTTATCAAGCAAAATAAAATAAGCAAAAATTTAACTAGCAAAAAAAAATTTTTGCCTACCGAAATGATACTACAGGTCCCACTTCTTTAAACACCTCTATTAATTGTTCTTCTGTAAGTTCATACGGTATATTTCCAACTTTGAAATGTTGGTCAGAAAAAAATGTTTTTTTTTCAAAATTAGAACCAAGATCAGTTGATTATATATATATAATTTTTTTCAACATTGAAAGAATATTTACCAAAAACTACATTGGAACCTCTGGATGAGCTCATATTAAATTTTTTTTGTAATAATTTTTATATTTTCTTTGACAAGAAAAAAAGAGTTCGGTAAAAAAGATACTGATTTAGGAAATTCTGTAACACATGAAGTGATTATGTGGGCAGGCATACTGTATAGGCACTGACTGACCACCCCCCACTGACTGGTATGTATTTTCTTATAGTGCTATGTTGAGTATATGGAGCAACAGAAATTAAAATGCTAATAATGTATTTTTTTACAAACATGAATTTTCATAATCAAGTAATGTTAAAGAACCTAGCTTTGACAATGTTATTGATTCTGAATGAATGATGATAACCAAATTTTTTTAATTCCAATTATAATTATCATTCTTTTTAATTTGAGAAGTAACTCTTAATGTAAAAATATCTTTACAACAAAAAAATTTCAAATCCATCAACATTAAAATCCAATCTACCAGTAAATTTTGCATAATTAAATCATGATGCACAAAGCTTGATACCAATTTTCCACTAATAAACAATTAATTGATAACTTGATGCTGCTGTTAACACTTACAATCAATCATTTTTAAATTGTGTAGTACCATTTTTCTTTTTTAAAAAAAAAATATCAACAAATTGGTTTGACAAAAAATTTATTGATTATCTTTTTTTTCTTTTGATAAAATATAATAAAAATGAAACTTGATGTAAAAGTATTAAGATATATGACTGCAGAAGATTTTAGAGTGTTGACTGCAGTAAGATTTTGCAAATTAGATTGATTTGATCTTTTAATTAATTCAATTAATTCATTGTTTTAAATAATTTGATTTTTCTCTTAAAAAGGTTGAAATGGGTTCTAAAAATCATGAAATAGTGCCGACAATATTAATAGCACAGATTGCAGGACTTCGTAATGGTGGTAGTCATAAAATATTGGGTGAACTTGCCAAGAGAAATTTAGTAGCTAGAGTTAAAAATGCTAAATGTATTGTATACACAATATTTTTAATTGATTAAAAAATAATTATTTGATTAATGTGAAAATTTTTTAACTTTTTTTAATGTTTAGATGATGGATATAGATTAACATATGGTGGATATGATTATTTGGCGTTGAAAACTTTTTCAAAAAGAGGAAATATTTATTCTGTTGGAAATCAAATTGGTGTTGGAAAAGAATCTGGTTTGTTTATATATATATAATTTAATGAGATTTTATTATTAAATAATAGCTATAATAATTATTATAATTATTATAATAATGAAAATATTTTAGATATATATATTGTTGCTGACGAAGAAGAAAATCAATATGTTTTGAAAATACACAGGTGAAGTTTAACAATTTAATCGGGGAAGTAAAATATATTGTTTATGATCCTGATAATATAATACAAATTATTATACTAGACTTGGACGTATTTCATTTCGAGCAATAAAATCAAAACGTGATTATCTTCAAAAACGGAAATCTGCTTCATGGATGTATATGTCAAGATTAGCTGCTACAAAAGAATATGCATTTATGAAGGTCAATATTACTCCAAGAAACAAATTAACTTGAAGAATATTAAAAGCAATAATTGAAATTAAAAACATTATTTTTGTGTTTATTAATTAGGTTTTATATGATAATGGATTTCCTATACCAAAACCAATTGATCAAATCAGACATTGTATAATAATGGAATTGATTGATGCTTATCCATTGTAAATATTACGGAGATAAACTATGATATTAAAAAATACATATAGCATATATAGTAATTAATTAATTAATCTATTTATTTAAGGCATCAGATTTCAGAAGTAAAAGATCCAGGAAAATTGTACTCTGACCTGATGAATTTAATAGTTAGACTTGCTCAATATGGATTAATTCATGGTGATTTCAATGAATTTAATATACTGGTTAAAGATAATGGTGAACCCATCTTGATCGATTTTCCTCAAATGGTTTCTATTTCTCATCCAAATGCTGAATGGTTGGTTATCGTTAATTTTGATTTTGGTTTGGGTTTTTTCTTTCTCCAGTTAAATTTTATATTTTTTTATAAGGTATTTTAATCGGGATGTGGAGTGTATACGTACATATTTTCAGAAAAAATATAATTATCAAAGTGCTTTATATCCAAAATTTCAATTGGATGTAAACCGTGAATTCAATCTAGATGTTCAAGTGTCTGCTAGTGGATTCACAAAGAAACTACAAAAAGAATTGGAAGTGGTAATGAAATTATTTTTATTTTATAGATTTAGCTTGATATGAAGAAAATGTAGAAGAAATATAATTAATAATAATTTTTGATAATATATAGTTTCAAACTGAATTTAGCAAGATTAAAGATGGTGAGGAAGAGGAGGAGGAGGAGGAAGAAGAAGAAGAAGAAGAAGAAGAAGATGATGATGATGTTTATGATGATGATGAAAGAAAAGACGATGACAAAATAAATAATAATGAAGTTGAGGAAATAACTGATAAAAAGCCATCGATAGATGTATTCGATGAGAATAATGATGATGATGAAAAGGTGACTGACTAATTAATTTATTTATTTATGTAACAATGAATATAGTATAATAATTATATTATATATATCATAGATAAAAGTACCATCACTATCATCTTTACATTTAAATGAAGAGATATCTGATAATGACAACAGTGGCAACAATGATGAGAATAACGAGAAAAGGGAGGAGGAAAAATGTGAAGGTGAAAATGTTTCAGAAACTAATTCTGATTCAGAGTTTGAGGATTCGAGCAATATTAATAATAACACTAATAGAGATTTTAAGCCATATCGAAACATCAATACTACATCATCTACAACATCATCTACAACCACCATCCCGAAACCTAATAATTTATCACAATCAGAAATCAAAGATCGTGTTACAAAATTATTGAAAAAACAATCAAATAAAAAAAAATCAAATAAATTTTCAGCAAAAAGAAATCAAATTAAAGGAAAAGAAAAACGAAAGGTTAGAGATTTGGTGAAAATAAGTAGTAGTAATGATGGTGATGTTCAAGATTTTTTTTGATGTAAAGGAAAATTATTATGTTTGGTATAATAAAGTAATTTATTTATTTAACTATTAAATATAAAATGAATACTGATGTCAAAAAAATTTTAGTCATATTTATACTATACAAAGAACCCTAATAATGTGATCATGATCTTGACTAATCAGAATAACTCTGTTTATCACAAAATATCAAAAATAAAAAAATTTCCTTTTTTGTCCCTTTTTGAATTTATAATCCATAATACTTCTTACATATCTTCTAAAAAAATGGGATAGATTTTAATTTGGTATGTTTTCTAGAATCTTGCTGGTCATTGTTATCTAAAGTTATATAATTATTTATGATCTTGTCCAATTTCTTTTACATAATAATATTAACAATTTCACTTAATAGTAGATTATTATCTCTTTTTAGCTCACAGAACTGCAATCAGATCATCGACCACTTTCACTTGACGCAATGCAAATAATGAGCCTCTGAAGGTTGTTCTGCACAAAATAATTAGATCAATCGAAAATGATAAGATGTTTAGCTAATAGATTTTTAAAGTGCATGTAGTCGAGCCTAATAAAATAGCGCAACAAATTAAAAGTTGAATCGACGGTCAAGAAATCGCGCAGTTTAATGTTCGTTCTTGCCTTTTTATAAAAAAGAAAGCATTGTCATGTTTGACAAATATTCAATCATTCCTTTGACAGTTGTATTTAAACTGTCTATATACTTTAATAAATTTATCAATTTTCTGTTCTATCACCTATCACATCTTTTATGAGAATTCAGAGAATATTGAACCAAACTTCTAACGATATTCAGGTTCGGTTCAGCACACTAAAGCAGAAGTTCAATACAAGTTCAGTTCAATTCAAAACGAACTTTTGATTTCTGTTCAAAGTTCATGAACATGTTGGACCAACCTTTGTTTAAATAAACAGTGCCTTTTGCCAAAGCCCCACAATTGTTGCCTTTTTTACCAATGCATTACACTTGTTGTCTTCTTGCTCGTTAACGATTTTTAAGGGTTAACTATTATTTAAAATGATGATTCTGGGGTCTGATTCATTTCGTCGATACCCATTTCGTCGAAAGTTTGTTTCGTCGAAAGTTCATTTCGTCGAAAATTATTTCGTCGACAATCACTTCATCGACAATCACTTCATCGACAATTATTTCGTCGACAATCATTTCGTCGAAAGTTCATTTCATCGAAAGTTCATTTTGTCGAAAATTATTTCGTCGACAGTTCATTTCTACAACAATTCATGTTAATTTGCATTATGTTTGGGAGAGCGTGAATTAATTGATGATGACAATTGTTTATTATGTTTATGTGGATCAGAATGAAGAGGTTTACTAACATATTAGTTTAATTAGTGGATAATTTTGGTTTTAAATGTTTATTTATTTTATTTAGTCGAAACTA
>CAJVPN010001058.1:0-18100 GCA_910592215.1 Entrophospora candida
TATTATTACTACCACTATTATTACTACCACTATTACCATAAGTGATTGATTTCACTTTATTAATTAGTGGAAGAATTATGCCTTGTATGAAGCGATTGCCAAGTGAAGCTGCCATATTATACATTTTTCGCCAAAATGATTCTAGTTTTTCTGCAGTTTTAAGAGCTATAAAAACGTCAAATAATAATTTTATTTTTATATGCAAAACAAACCATCAGGAACCTTGAAATAGTTTCTTAAAGATGTCGATTAAAAGCTTACCTTCTTTACATTTATTCATTATTAGAGAACGCATCTCAGATAATTCATCTTCGCTTATGAGATTTTCCCTACGGCAATTTTTTAAAATTTTGAGTTCTTCATAAAGATCGTTCATTATGAATGTTATAGACAAAAAGAAATTTTTAGCAAATGTCTAAAAGTTGGATTATTATTATTAATTCATATGTCGTATTTTTCTCAAACCGGTTTGATGACAAACCCCCCAAATTAGAAATCAATGTAATTTAACTAAACCTTATTATTATGTATATTAATATATAATGATCATTAATAATCGAAGAAAAAAAACTTCATTAAAAAAATGGATCTTTATGCAGAATTAAAAGAATGCAAACGTCAAAAGGATGATGGTGAAATCGATGACAACGAATTTAACAAGCAAAAAAGATTGCTAATAAGAAAATGGACCAAATCAAAAGAAACCAAAAAAACTGAACATTCGCATGGTAAATAAGAAAAAAAGTGTCTGCTTTGTTATAAAAAACCTATACATTTGTTTATTTTACTAATTGTTTAAATGTGATAGTTATTAACGAACCAAAGGCAACAGACTTATATGCTGTCCTTCAGCTAAAATATGATGCAACTGAGGCCGAAATTAAATCAAGCTACAAGAAACATGCTCTGAAGTACCACCCCGACAAGAATGGCGGTATTAGGACTGAAGAGGTACTGCATCAAATTTGTTTTTTTTAACACCGATTTGCATATTTCATTGATTTGGTATTTTTAATGCAGTGGGATAAGTTTTCAAAGGCATATGAAATCCTCTCGGATAGTGATAGACGCTTTCTTTATGATAACTACGGAACGATAAATAATTGTATGCATTAAACTCACTGCATTTGGGTTTTAGTATCGCTTCCTTGACTTATTTAATTTTAATTAATTTTAGCCTTAGGTGGTAAGGCGTCATTAAATCACTGTTTAGGAGGAGAACCTTGGCAACCCTATATCGGTGAAGTGGAACTTGGTCTCTGGCTGTACTCATTTATGGATAATAAGAACTCACCTGAACTAGAAAACCTAAATTCAGCTGAGCAAAAAGCTCGTCGTCACAATATTCGTCTATCCAGCATTACTAATTATCTACAAAACAAACTTTCTCAATTTCCAAAAAATGAATCAGAGCTTGATTCATTTGTAAAAATGTTGTATCAAGAATCCCAAATACTTATCGCAGAACCTAATGGCAAAGTGCTATTATCTTGTTTAGGCAATATCTACACAACTAAGGCCAATGCCTATCTACACAGGTCAGGCTATTCAAGTACAGGTCCTATATTAAGTATTCTTGCATTTATGGCGATAAGCTTGATTTCTGGCCTTGAACTTACAACAGGCGTGATTCCTATTTTAGGCTTTGGATGCGTGGTTTCTGGTTTTGTAGCAAATAAAACTAAAAAACTTGATTTTACGAAAGGCGTGATTTCTAGTTTTATAGAAATTCAAAGTAAAGGCGGAGCTTCAAACATGGGCATAGAAGAGGTAAGGGCTTATTTAATAAAACCAAAGATAAAACAAAACCTAATTACAAATAATTTGATTAAAAAATCCTAGATCTATCGAATATTTTGGCGGCTTTCACGATCAGAAATATCCTCAATTGTAGCTGAGAGCTGTGATAAAATTTTGACTAGTGACAGTGAAGACAACAAACATATTGCCAATTCGCTATATGCCTTGGGGAAAGTGTGGTTAAATACAGTATCAGTATATAGTTAGCGCTTTACATTATTTAATTGTCTATATAAAAGCAAACTTCCATTATCATAATTTTATCTCTTTAGTTTAATACTATATTATTCATTTATTATCATTATTCTTTTTTAAGGTCACAGACATCTTGTGTTGTATTATTTACTAAAGTTTTGATTTTATCTGGTTTTGTTACAGTATGCCCATAAATACAAATTGCTATTATTATTTTCACATATAAACTGAGCCTTTTAATCTTCTCTAAACATTGCGATCAATGAATACATTAACATTACTGTCGACAAAAATTTCTTTTGTTAGATTTGAACAAGGCTCAATATGATGCCGGAAAAGGCTTCAATATTTTGATATTACTAAAATTTATTTCGACGTTTTCTTTTTAAAGCTTCTAGTCCTAGTCTTTAAAAGTCCAAGATGTTGCTAATGGATCTTTCCATGAGTTCAATCCATTGAAAGCTAAAAAAAAGATCATTAAAGATATTAAAGACTGGTCACAAACGTCAAGAATCTTAAGTTAGTGATATCTTTAAGTTCATCTTTCACAAATCGGTGAATACTCATAAGTTGTTTTTTCTTTCGTTAGATAATCTGAGTGTCAGTGAATTAAAACATAAGGTGCAATTTTTTCACCTTGTTCTTTTTTCAAAATTACTGGCACTGTAATTTTAGATTCCATGATGTATCTTATATAAATTAGTTTCATATTAACAATTTAATATTAAGAAAGAACATTGTTAATCCAGCATAATTATATGATAAGCTTTTAAAAGATTTACCATCTTTAAAATAAAACGAACCTGCGATGTTAGTTATGATTATTCGTTTAATCCAGTCCATAAACACATATTAATGTGTTTGTAATAGTAAGAGAACTGAATCACAAAGATCTAGTGCTGGAACCAGTCAAAAAAAAATCCTATTAGTCGTCACAAATAAGCTGGTGAAATACGAACCCCGTTAATCCAAAGGTCCTTTTAAATGAACAAGTATATTTTGTAAATATGTCTTTTATAACTGTTAACTGAATTTTTTTTTAGAATTTTTGAAAACTGTTTCCAATTTTTTATTTTATTTGATCCTTGGGATGGCAAAGCACCCCATCAAACCGAAGAAAATCACACAAATGCCTTCGGCTTGACTATCTAATTGATTCCAGTCTCTACAAAGACTAATCTCAAGGTGTAGGAAGATATACTTTTCCCAGCTTAGATAGTTATATTCAGAATAAATTTAAGGACGACAAGAAACAAGCGGTTAGTATCGGCACCATGTTGGAATAATGGTGAATGCTTGGAATTGGCGAGTGGAAGGAAAATTCTACCTTGAAATATTTATCCAGTTGTAATAATAAAAGAAATTAGAAGCAAACCAAATTTTTTCAAACAAATCCATAAATTTTAAATATTCAAAATAGGTGGATAATTTGATTAATGATATCATTGTTATTGGCAGAGAAAAAGTCAATACTGACTGAAAAAACAAATGCAGGGAAGCTCTGGATTCTGTTTGCAATGTAGCTTGGAGTAAATTTGTCTCATTTGTAACCGGAGATGATGATAATGAAGAACCAAAATCACGAGAAAATAATTCAGAGACTTTGTCACTAAAAAATATAATTTTTTTTCCAAATATGAAATTACTATATATATATATATATATATATATAATAAATATATATTTAATTTATAATAGATGATATAGAATGGGGGGTTTTTTTTTTATAGAAAAAAAGAATAAATTTACAAAAGAAATTTTTTATTTTCAGTTAGTATCTTTATGTAAAACTATAAATACTTCTAATTCTTCAATCGTTCCTTCCAAACTCCAAATGTTTGCATGTGCTATTAACTTATTACCATTTGTAAAATCAATGAATAATAATTGTCCATCACCTAAAATTTTATCACCATGAAAATGATTTTTCACGGGCATCATCCAAGGTAACAATAATTTATCATCTTTCCACAAATAACCAAATATAAAACCTTTTCCTCCACCAGTTATATCATTGTTTGACCAACTAACTGACTTAAATCCACCAAACACTGCCTCATCTTCATTGTTATTTTTTGTTCTAATTACAGTTAATGTCGGTCCCTGATTATAACAACATTGTCTCCATTTATTATTATCATCATCTTTTTTTAGTTCATCTCCACTACATCTAAATATTAAATGAAAATTAAATGGTATCACTGAATATTTTTCATATGTTTTAATTAAGTCTATACTATTATTATTATCATCATTATCATCATTATCATTATCATTATCATCATCATTATTGTTATGAGTAGTAGTATTATTGTTAGGATCTTCCTCTTCTCTTTCTTTTTTATCATAAGAGTTTTTTACCCAATAAGAGATTAATGCTGTTTCTTCTTTTTCTCTAATTATTAGAGAATTTAATCTTAGTGGCAATATATTATAATAATTAGGTGTTGATTTCTCTGAATGGTATTGAATTACTTGTTCATACAATTCGGGCGAAAAGATTTTAATCAAAGGACCAACTTTATTAATAAAATCTTCAGGTTGCATATGGAAGAATCTAACTTTATTCAAAAATTGTATTATTGTTGATTTTAAAGATGCAATATCTTCTGATGACCATGATATAAAATCATGTGATATACTAGGTGTATTATTCATTCCCCACATAACAACACCTATAAATATATCCATTTCTTCTAATCCTAATATGTCTCTATCTAATATTTTTGCTAAATAATTTCTAGGTATAAATAAAAATTCTTTAGAGCCAAAAAAAATTTTAGGATTTCTTAATATGGCATTACTAGATAATTTTAATAATTTTTTGCATTTTGTGATTTGTAAAGTTACAAATAATACCTCACTTGCTTGATCTTTATACCAATTGCTTTCTTCTTTGATCAAATTCTGTTCTAAATAATCAACGAATGAATCCATCACTAAAACATCTGCTGTTTTTAATAATTGTAATTTTTCTTTTATATTTAATCTGTCTAAATTTATTATCATCCCACCATAAATATAATAAAGTACATTTTCAAATAATTTATATTGTATGTTTAATCCACGTAAATCAATATTATAAAATCCATCTTTTCCCCAGGAATTCGATAATGCTGCTTTAAAATATTCTGATCTAGTTTTTAAAATAATTGAATGAGCTTTAAATGTTTCAAAGTTGTTCTCATCTCCTACGTTTAATAGCACATCAAACGTTTCATCTTGATCTAACAAATTTAAATAATCATTTGATAAATGTTGATAAGATCTTGTCGACTCAAACAACTTTGGTAACATTTATAAATGAAATTTTAATTCACTTAATTATTCTTTAAAAAATAAAGAAGAAATTTATTATTATGCGTCATTCATGTAATACATAAACATATATATACCAGCTTTTTTGTTTTTGATCAACAAAATGCTTTCCTGATTCAGGCCTAAAACAAACAAATAATATTTGTGATATTTAAATATTTTCGTTGACTTTATACAAAATCTTTGAATATCTATTCGTTTCTTCGTGATAAACTCTTGCACTTCTTCTAGATTACATTACATTCGTCCAACATATATAAAAAAAATTTCCAAAATATTTCGACCAATGACTAAAAATGAACGTTTTGTTAATGATTCACATGTCTCATTATAAAAAATTCATTGGTAAAAGTTTTTTTGAAAATCAACAATCTTCTTAATCTCAATCAAGTTTGAAGCTATAACAAGTTTTTCCAATCACATTGACACAGTCTTGTTATTATTAAATTGTTCCTCCCCAAAAAAATCTTGATGTTGATAATACGACTTTAAACTATAAGGTTTCAAGGTTATGGCATTTGCCTAGTGTTCCAATGCATTGAATTTATTCAGATAACCTAGATAAAAGCATATTTAAAGATGATAAGATAATGATTTAAAATTGTGTTGTAGATTTACATAAAGAAGCCAACAGCCAATCATACTAATACTAATTTCATTCAGCCCGGAAAATTTGTAATCTTGTTTATTAAATTTTGTTTGTTACACAGATTTTTCAAACCTTATTGTGTGATCAATGTTAAATAAACATAAGTATTTTTAATGTGTGTAGAATGATAATTAACCCTAAAAAAATTTATTTGCTCCGCTAAAAAAACCATTTTGCTATTTAACAGCCCGTCAAACCAATGGTCTTACCTCAAAGCCAATGAGTTTTGCTAGTATAAGTATTCATAATGTTATGATCATACCGTACTGAATTTTGGGATTCAAACAAAATCAGCGCATATTATGTGTTTTGTCACATTTGTTTTCAGATCAAATTTATTCAAATTAGAATTTTTGATAAAGGCTGGAACATACACTTTATATTATATTTTAATTATTGAGAAATACATGGAAAGAAATATGCTTTTGGAAAGAGAGAAATTAATTGTTTTCACTAGTGCGTGTGAAGATGACAGTAGTAAATCAGTATGGAACTTCTTTTTTTCCGCACCACATTGCATATTAATGAATTCAGCTTCATTTATGACATCCTCCTCACAGCATTTTTTTAAAATTCCGAGTTCTTCATAAAGTCCAGATCGTTCACTATTATTAAGAATGTTATTGCTAAAAAAAAACAAATTTATATATAGCAATGACTTTTTTAAAGAGTAATTGTTTAAAATAAATACAGTATACTTAGTATTGTTTAAAATTCAAGATTATTATTTTAATCATATGTCGCGTTTTGCTCAAACTGGTTTGATGGCAAAAGAAACAATGAAATTTCTACCAAACCTTATGTGAAATTATTTCTTGCAATATAATCATTAAAAATGGATCTTCATGCAGAATACAAACGTCAAAAAGACAATGAAGCATTGTAACTTGATAGATTATAATCATCATCATAATTATCATATATTCGCTTTAATATTATAGTTTATTGAAAGATAACAAACATAACAGTTAAGGTTTTGAATAATATAATTAGAATTTAAAAGAAATCGTCAATATTAATTGGGAATAATATTTATTCAGAAATTAGATTTTGTGCGCGTAAGATTTTTAATATGCACCTGGTCAAAAACAGACTTTTTTTAAGTAATCTTTTTTTGACGAGGTAATTATTAATTACAGGCATTGAGTTATTGTAAAATTAAAACAGGTTTAATTGTTACTTGTTATGGTATAACTAAATTCCCAGAAAATGAAAATTATGCAATGGTTCTAAAGCATGTACCAGAGGGAAATTTATGGAATTATATCATATATTGCACCTGAGCTATTTAGAGGAAATAAGAACACAAAAGAATAAGATATTTATAGTGTTGAAATGTTAATGTGGGAAATATTTGCAGGCCATCCACCATTTGATAATAGAGCTCCTAATCATTGCTTAATGGTAGATATATGTGAAGGTTTACGACCACCATTATTACCAGGGATACCTGATGATTATGCACAAATGATGCAAAGGTGTTGGGATGTGGATCCAGCCAAGAGACCAACTAGTAGAGAGCTTTTTAGATTTGCCGATAATAAATTAAAAGAAGTTTATGAAAATAATAGTGGTATTGGTGGTGGCGGTGGTAATAATAGTGGTAGTAGTAGTAGTAGTAATAATAATAGTAATAATAATAATAATAGTAACGATAATAGCAATTCACAACAAGTTTATAAATCACATCCATTAGCATACCATACAAGTAGAATATTAAATGATGAAATTGCTAAATTAAATTTAAGTAATGATTGATAGCTTATTAAATTATGAATATAATTTTAATAAGACAATTAAGTAGTTAATTAATTTATTTATTAATTATAATAATAAAGGATAAGTAGTTGAAAGGAGGGTTGATAAGGTTAACATTTTAAAAAGTTGGAAAATTATTGATGGATAATTAATTAATTTCACCATTTTTATATTATTTATTGGAATTTAAATCACAAATTATTGCTTTAAATAATCTCACAGATAATAAAATTTATAACCGTTGGTAAAAATGAAGTAATTCGAAAGTATCTCTACGACTTACTTCTTAGCATTAGTATTAGAATTTTCAATGCATGATATTTGAAAAATCTGTAGAATAAATAACTCGTGACATCGTTTGCCACAAGTCACAAATATAGGGTTTGTCATTATTATTAATTTCAAAAGTACTATATCCACTCAGAAAAATCTTGCCTAATAAATTTTTATTATAAAAATATTTTGTTACATGATATGCTCTATTTAACTCGTGACTAAAACAAAACAACAAATAATCTAAAAAATTTTGTCTAATCAAGCAAAATTCCTTCAAAGCCTTTTCCTAATTTAATATCAACAGTTTAAATAACTCCCTAGGTAATAATATCCGGGTCGGTCAAGATGCAGTTAATTGTTAAACCCACTTCGTATTTATTTTTCTCTTTTTGAAATCTATCTATTTCATGGCGGCCTCATATAATAGAGATACAAATTAACTCGCAATTCGTGATAAACGTAAATAGTACATTTTTAATAGTAAAATGCGGAGCCAATAATCATATATAGTAATAGGAAAATTAATTAATAGCCAAAATCTTTTATTTAAAATGACAAAACATCCCACTTTTGTAAATCTTGTTCAGTAGGTGAAATAAAGCCACATTCACATTATGGGCTAAGTGGAGAGTAAAAGTGAGATACAACTAAATTGATTTACTACCTATTGAAATTATCATCATAATTGTCATATATGGGAAGAGCCTTTTCAACAGAAATGAGGACAACGTCAAAATCATGATTTCGGGTTAATATCACCTTTATATGTAACCCTTCAGGTGGAACGTTTTTGGCTTAGAAGCCATGCTCAATATTTTCTCTTGAATTGTGGATAACAATGATCCTTGACTTTTTTGGATAGTCTAATGCTAATTACAGTACAGTATTAATAAAAAAGTGCACCAACTTTTTTCCATCTATGTTCTTTCCCAAACTCCCAATAGAATGTTTTATACCTTCATTCGCACAATATTTGCACCAACAATTTGGTAATGGTTTGATTAAAAATACAGGTCAGTATAGAACGCAATTTGTTAAGCCGTTGTCACAAGAAGACTTTGTATATATGTCACCAGATTTGATAGAAAGGAAAATGAATGAGCTATTCCGTCAATGTAGAGAGAAATTTGGAAATGAAAACTTGTAATTGAAGAAAGCTGTTAAATTCGGGCATGTCCTCTCACCTGTTTCTTGCTGATTCATCCTTTTAATAAATGGAAATGGAAGAATAGCAAGGTTGCTTTTTAGTTATCTGTTATCAAGATTCACTTCTTTATATATTGGAACAAAAACACGAGATGTGTATTTACACTGTCTGCGTGAAGCAACGTGGTATCAAGCTCATTCAAACCTAGTGCATTCGCATCTTTTATGCTTGTGTGCATGCATATAATGTCTTATAACATACTGTATGTGCAATTATAAATAAAATTCAGCTATTGAATTGGGTCGTTAATTGATTTTTGTTCAAAGTACAATAGTTGGATCCAAACAATTTCAGTAATGTATTTTTATTTTTATATTTTGTCTATGGGGTTCCTTTCTGCCCTCATCATGATTAAGAAAGAGTATTGGCTTTCTTCCCAACCATTCCATCATCACTCACCACAGGGTATACTTTTTTTTTTTTGATGCTAATTTTTAATTAAATTCATAAATAAAATTTAGGACTAGTAAAATATGTTGTAATGTGAAATAGGTCATACAACAGGTGACTTGGTCTCTTCCGAGCCATTACCATTGCAATTTCTTTACTTGAAGTTGAAGTTTTTACTTTTGGTGAGAAAAAAAATTGTATTTATAACTTTATACTTTATTTGCGGCAAAGGGTTAGTGTAAACTTTCATCACCAGAAGTAACTTTCATGCAAACAGAGATTGATGTTTTTTTACATTGCTGATGATTCTTTTATCACGAGTAACTAACTTCTTCATTTCGTGGCAAAGCATGGATCTACTATAAGATTTGAAAATAATCATTGCCCAAATATTTATTTATTAACATCTCGTATCAATTAATTTAAAAGTCAGCATCATTGGATGTTTCGTTTAAGATTTAGCAGCACTTTTAGGTGATCTACAAAGTACATCGTAACAAACTTCTGTTGAAATTTAAATAATAAGGTATATACAAATATCTGTCTAATCAAGAATTAGCGATCAATTAGATGAACTTAAAAAAAGTTGTACGGCGTCAAAGGGATCGGAATGCACAAGTTATGCTCATTAAAGATTGATAAAGGTTAGAAAAAAGAAAATTACTATAATGGTAAAGATGAAAATCAGCAAGAAAAATTTCTTCCAATTGTCAGGTTTAAAGAAGAAGATAGAAAGCTTGCTAATTGTCCGTGAAGAAGATGGCACATGCTGTAGACAATGCAAAGTCGTGTTTCTTGGACAATCTATTATTACTTGAAGATATTAAAAGCTTCCACAGAAAAATATGAAAGTTGCAATTGTGGAAATTAGAAGTTGATGATGATGTGGAGGTAGCAAGCAGTATTTGTTTTGTAATTGTATTTCATATTTTTTCATATAAATGTTTGTTTACTGTATATTTATTTTATTATTATTTTTTGTAAAATTTATTATTATTAATTATTATTATTGTCGTCATAATGTATTAAGAATAAATAAATACTCCCTGCATCTAATTAAAAAATAATATATTTAATTGATTGATTGATTTAATTAATTTTACACAATTTAAAGTTCCTCATGGGTAGTTTTTTCATTATCATTAATATAGTCGTCTTCAAGCTCCTTGAATAAATCTTCATCTTTTTTTGATGATTCAACTTCTTCATCTTCATCTTTATCTTGTGCTGGTTCAATATTGATTTCAGGTTTTGAATTAAGATCAATGCCTAAATTTGTTCTTAACATCTTTTCTACCATAGATGCATATCTAAAATAATGTATTTTTTTTTTTTTTACAGTTAAAAAAGAATTTTAATTTTAGGAAAAAAAAAGTTAAATAATGTTTTAAAAAAATTTTTTTCACTCTCCTCCTACCCCGGAACATACAAAAAAAAATAATAATACGTACTTTAAATTGTCTCTTATAGAGTAACCAGATCTTATTAAAGTTGTTTCATATAATAAATTTACCATTTCTTTTGTATTATCATTAACAGAATCATTTTCCACTTGATCTAATAATCCTAAAATCAAAGGATGATTTGGATTAATCTCCAAGATTCTCTTTTGTTTTTCATAAAAATCTTTTAATAATGGATTTTGATCTTGTTTTATTGCTTGAGCTAATAAACAAATATATATTTGTAAGATTAATAATAATTAAAAATAAATTAAACAAACAGGATATTAATTAATTAATCACCCTTCATTATTTGTTCCATATGACCAGTCCATCCCCATTCAGATGCTACAACTGCACAAGGCGAAGTGGTAAGACGCTTTGAAACCTCGACTACAATAATAATAATAATTATTATTATAATTGTAATTATTAATCAAATATATTCTTTATTAAGAATATATAAAATTTTTTAATACCCTTTTCAACAGATTGACTTAAAACTGATAACATCCAACTAGTTAATTTAGAAAATTTAGTACGAAGATTTGACGCTTCTTCTTTATCCTCACTATTACCAAAGTCAAAATCTCCTTTTGCAATATTTAGGAATACTTTACCACCATGACCTGGCATATGTTGTACCAACATCTCATCAATAGGTTCAACCATATAAAGAACTTCATAACCTCTGGCAACAAGACCTTCGACAAAAGGTGATTGACTGGCCTCTTCAATTGATGAGCCGGTGATAAAGTACATTTTATCTTGGCCTTTCTTCATTCTACCAATATAGGCGTCTAATGTTGTCCAATTCTGGTCGTTGTATGAGCTTGGGAATTTCAATAACTGTGCAATCTTCTTCCTATTGTCATTATCTTCTATTGCACCAACTTTGAGACTGATGCCAAATTCTTTCAGCAAAGCCTTATATTTCTCATCATCTTTAGACAAACTAGCCAATAGTTCAAACGTTTTTTTAACGATACGTTTCTTAATCAATCTCAAAGCCCTGTGTTGTTGTAATGTTTCACGTGACACATTCAATGGTAAGTCCTCAGCATCAATAATTGCTCTAATAAATTGAAGATATTTTGGTACAAAATCAAGAAATTCGTCGGTGATAAAAACTCTTTTAACAAACAATTTCACATTACGTGTAAAATCTTGAACTTTTTGAAATAAGTCACTTGGTGCTTTGCTTGGAATATATATAATAGCTCGAAATTCTATTTCACCTTCCGCCTACATTAAACATATATAATTAGATCAGATTAGATTAGGTTAGACTAGAGAAAATAATAATATTGCACATCATCGTCATCATTATTATTGATTGTTGCTGTTTTTGTTATTATTATTATTATTACTATATTAAAGAGAGAAAATACCTTGAAATGATTCCAAGCTAATGGAGGGCTGGGGTCTTTGGCAAATGAAGAATAAAAGTTTTCATATTCAATTTCAGTAACATTTTTTGGATCTCTTGTCCATATAGGTTTTTGAGTATTCATTAATTCCCACCCGGGTATTTCAACAGTTTCAATTTTTGTTTTCTTCTTTGGTTTATCTTTCTTTGGCTCTTCATCAGAATCAATATCAGGCTCTTCATTTTTGTTGTCATCATCGCCATCATCATCATCAGAATTATCATCCACTTCAACAGTTTCAGTTTTCGTTGTCCATAACCAAATAGGAAAGTTGATAAACTCGGAATACCTGAGTATAACACCTCTCAAAACACCATCTTCAAGAAATTCAAGAGCATCATCTTTTAGATGTAATCTGATCTGTGTACCACGACCTAGTGTGTTACCATTTGGATCTTCGGCAATAGTGAAATCGCTGATTGCGTTTGATTCCCAAATGTATTGCTTGTCATCATTGTTTTTCGTGATGACTGTAACTCTATCTGCCACCAGGAAAACCGAATAAAATCCTACACCAAATTGACCGATCAAACTCACATCAGCTTTTTTATCTTCCAACGCATCTAAAAATTCCGATGTACCAGATCTTGCTATTGTGCCAAGATTCTCAATCAATTGCTTCTTGGTCATACCAATACCACTGTCAGCTATTGTTAATATTTTGTTTTCTTTGTCAGCCCATATTGAAATGTTTAGGGTTGGGTTTGCGCTTAGTGCGTCAGGTTGTGTTAATGCTAAAAATCTTATTTTATCAATTGCGTCAGAGGCTATTGGAAAAGAGAATATCGATTAGCAAAGGGAAGAAGAATAATTATGAAAAGATATAAAAAAATAGTTATTAAATTTTTTATTTAAGTTTTTTTTTACCGTTTGAGATAAGTTCCCTTAGAAAGATTTCACGTGTTTTGTACAATGAATTAATGATAAGTTTCATTAAGCGACTGACCTCGGTCTAAAAAAAAAAAACCAAAATTATTATCATTAATCTTTAATTACATCAATTAATCGGATGTTTAATATTCGGAAATTTCATTTTTTATCTAAAAAAAAACACAGTAAATGAAGAAAATTTACTTGAAATTCAAATTTTTCTTTATTTAATTCTATATTTTCATTATTTTGAATATTATTTTCTTGAAGAACCAATTTTGGTTCTGGATGAGTGTCTTCAATGTTTGCCTCTTCTTCCGCTGTTGCGAAGAGCAGGCATGTGGTAAATAAACATAGTATTAATAAAAGAAACAAAATTTTTTTGTTCTTCATAATTAATTGATTGTGTGAATGTGTTGATTAATAACAAATAAACGAAAGAGTTTAAAAAATGTTATTTGAAAAATAATAATTTAATTGTTCGATTAATCCTTGTATTTATATATTTGTGTGTTTTTTTTCTTAGATGTTTCTTTAGATTATAACTTACATGTGTCTAATTCTTATTGGCTCTGGACAAAAATAAGTCTTCTAATAAGGGAATCGTGTCACCATAATCAGATATTAAACAAACAATCAAATAAAAAACCTGCTTTAATTAATACCATTTGACTCTTATTATCCTATCGTTTTCATGGGATTTAAAGGATAGGCTCTTGGAATGATTTCTTGTTGTCGGGTAAGTTTATTAAAATGGTGTCATTTTTTCTATGTAGTTTGAAAAAACAAAAGATCTATTATTTATCCTAGTACAATCCTATCGCACGTTCCTTGAATCTTGGACTTTAATCTATTTAGACATAATTAATCTTGTATATATATAAATATAATATTTATCATGTTATTATCAACTACAACTATCATTGATGTCACTTTTTGATAAGTACTCAGGATTCTTAATGCTGTTTCGTTAATCAATTCATCGGATGGATATTTAACTATGCAACTAACACAACAATAATATTAAACGCAAGAATATTACACTTGCAAAAGACGTGAAGAGGATTGATCATGGAAGTTTCGATTTAATGTTCTTAATTTAACCAAAAATCAAATTTTTCGCGAATATTCAAATATCAGTCTATTTACTCATCATAAAGACCCTTGATTTCTGCGCACCTGCACATTTAGCATAGGTTTGGTAAATGCTTTTTTTGACTCAAATCTTCTTGCAGAAGGATCAACGAAATGTCCAAAATGTTCACACGGTATAAAAAAACCACTCGGATTATTTTGATAGGACGCGAAAGATTTAAATGCCAATTACAGTTTGTTCTTTGTGATTTAGATGGTTTCTTTTTTTATTATACCTGATACTAACTTTCCAAGTTGGGAAATGCATACTAGAATCTAATTTTATGTTAGCTTCGACATCAGCTCCTCATTCCCATTCTCTCTCACTATCTTCAAGAATGTTCTCTAAAAATATGGTGGTTGGTATAAATTTGCTTTCGCTTTCAGATCACTTGAAAGCTCAAGACTGATATTAGAGTGTTGTAAATGTTGTAAATACATTATGATCAACAAGCTTTCAAGACTGAAACTTATTTCCTGTAACATTATTAAAATGAAAATTCAAAAAATCACTATAAATTTTGAAATAAACGGCACACGTGCCTCGAGGTGCCAATTCCCATTGCAGAGTGCATTTGTCTTGACAACTCACAAGACCTGAGGCGTGACATTGCCACATGCGACTCTAACGATTGATGAAAAATAAATATGTTTGCCCCCAGGTCAGATCTATGTGGCGATGAGCAGAGCTCCTTCTTGGTACCAGTTGGATATCCTTTCATTTGATTTTGATTACCTGAAGGTGAATAAAGATGTTGTTACTGAATACAGAAGATTAAATCTTTTACACCAAAAAAATATTATTAATTAATATTATTAATGAAATTAAAAAAAAAATTTTTTTTTGATGTAATACGTGCTCACTTTGCATCCGAAATTTTAATCCATTGTCCGTAAAAAAAAATATAATTCCAAGTCATGTGCCCACCAATTAGTTTATTATTGGTCCAAATTTTTACATTTTACAAATGGCAAATATTAACGAAATCAAAATTCAATTAGACATTGTGCTTGAAGAATAAAGAAAGGCCGATGAAGAGTTGAAAAAGTTTATGGAGGAGGGGAACTTGAAAAATTATAAGGAGTTGTGGGGAATGGAGGGTTTAAAGGAAGAGAAGAGGAAATTAGAAGAAAGAAAAGAAAATTGGAGGAAGCAAACTATAAATTTACAAAATAAATTAGCCGATTTTGGCAATGAAAAAGGTAGTGAACAAATTGCGTAAAAAATATGAAAAAATTATTTTTCATTCATTCCGTTTTGTTTATTTGTCTGTAGAATATTTGAACTACTGTTTACAACTTTAAAAAAAATTAATTTTTTCTTTGGTCATTTATTATTCCATTGGTGGTATATTATTTACAACAATTTTTTCAATACTTTTTTTTATATTATCAATGACTTTTGTGCTTTGTTCTTTTCTTATCTTGTAAAAGTACCTTGCAACCAAGTCAGGAACTTATTGAGAAAATGGGGGAATTTTCAGAGAGATTGTCAAAAGTAGAATATGAACCGGTTGTTGATAAGTTGATAATTATCTCAGAGATAAAAACAAATGACAGCAATTGCTAATCCACTAAAATTAAATTTCAATTTGTAAAAACAAACATTAAATCACCATATAGATAGATATTCCACTGCAATATTGTGTTTTACCTTGGGAGTAATTTTGATTAACTAGTTTTCTTTGTTCTTCTGCCAATTTAGTATTTTTATTGTAATAATTCCTTTCTAATCTTGCTTTAGATAGATGTTCTTTAAACCTTTTGAGCAAATCTTTAGCTTCTTCTTCTTGGCGAGCATTGTAATGTAAACCATTTCGAAAATGTTGACAAGTATCACACAAGTCAGTCCTTGGACTCATAATTTGAATTTCTGGTGTCAATTTATGTCATAATTTTCTGAAAACATCATATTTTAAGGATTTCAATTTGTCCAGACCAGCTAGAAAATATCTGTGGACTGATTTGTAACTCATTTCAGCTGCCAAGAATACAATTGATTGAGTTATTCTATTGTTACTTCTGCCTGGACTTGGTAAGCCATAAACTTCTGCATAATTTTCCAGAAAATTCTTTACTACTTCAGCAACATTTTTATCAATCACCATTTTAGTTTTTCATTGAGGCATTCTTTTGATATTACCATGAATTTTTGGTAAATGACCATTATTTATCAGATGATTTCTGATATTTTCAAAATAAGTTCTACCAATCCCTAACATATTAAAATAAGTTTCTTGACAAAGAAGTGTATTGTGATCCCAATGATAGAAAGTTTTTTTATTAGATCTAATTTTCTTTTTAAGGCATCTACTAGTACTTATTGATCCCCCATCCATTGCTTTAATTTGGGCCATTAGAAATACATCTTATTCTGGCTTAGAAAGAGCTTGAAATGATTCTCTTAATTCTGCAAATCCTTCCTTGGGAATTCTTGAAGAGCAACCACAATCACAACCTTTTTCTAAAAAATCAATTGCTTTTTGATATTCATTAGAACCATTGCATTTATTGCCTTTGTTAATATTTTTCATATACACTTATCCCTATATATAATTTTATGTTCACTTTGTAGGTTTTTACAATCAATACTAATGCATTATAAATTTATTATTAAAATTGTTAGTGGTCTCATAATTCTTCAATATGAAAATATGAAGAAATGAAACTTCTGCATTACTGTATCATCATGAGATGTGTAATGGTTAAAAATACTTAGTACACTAATTTTTTTTGTTTTGTTTGTTTATTTATTATCACAAGACAAACATGTAATGTAGAAAAATATTAGTATTAGTAAAATGCAACATACAAATTCACACATGTTAATATCTATGATTAATTAATCAGTGTTCATTAATTTAGTGGATATTAAATGATGCTGGAAAACATTAATTTTTATTAATTATGTTTCCTAAGTTTATTCTAAGAGCTCTGAGGAAACATATGTTTCTATATTTATGTATTTTATTGTTATTTATTTAATAATTGTAATTTTATATAAATATGGTACAAAAGATCAATAAATGAACTGTTATTTTTCATAAATCCAAGTGAAAAATAATTGTGAGAAGTGAAAGTGTATTCAAACAATTTTAATAAAGAAAATTCTTATAGGAAGTTTTACTTATCATATTGCAAGCGTGTAAATACAGTTACAGCTCGGTTATGTCCAATAAATATATATAATCTCCCTGATTACGGCACACAGCTCAGGGTTCTCAATCCCAATTTCTCTAATTACGGCACACAGCTCAGAGTCTCAAATTCCAGCCTCTGATTACGGCACACAGCTCAGAGCCTATCTATATTGCGCAATCTCTCTCTCTTCAGTACTAATAGAAGTACTGCTGGCAAAGCCTAAAAATGATAAATAAAATTCCACTGTCTGACTAAGGCGTCCCCTAGTTAGTATGGTCTTAATTTAAGATGAGGTATGCTTTCCAGCAAGGTTTAGGAATGGTTTTATTAAGAGTTTGGTTTATTGTAAAAGTGTTATGTGTCTTTATTAGCGAAAATATTATTACAAGGTTATTATTGTATTATTATTATAATTATATCATGAACATGATAATTCTCACTTGGTCTAAAACCAAGCTCTTTTATACCTCTTGAGGTATTACAAATAACA
>CAJVPN010001059.1:0-18084 GCA_910592215.1 Entrophospora candida
TTTAAGTTGTGTACTTTTAATCAATTCATCTAATGTTTCATTGCCACTAGTCCATCCTTCAGTTAATAGCTTTGGATTACATGATTGACACCATTCCTTATTAGTATTGTATCTATTGCAGGTTGGACATTTCCCATATTCTTCATTTCTAATATATGGATCTTCATAATCTTGAAGACTTCCATCCTTCATGTATTCCATTACAAAGATATATTCTTTTGTAGCTGGATCTTGTGTTAATCCATAAATTTTATTTATAAATGATTTACCATGAAATGTAGCATAATTTCTAAACTATTAAAAAATATATTGAATTTCAGAATAAGATCAAAAAATCTGAAAATAAATAGAAAAATAAAATAATTTACCTCATTAACAAATTCATCAGAAATATTCTGTGAATTATGTAACTTTTTTAATGCCACAGACCTGCCTTCACTATCATTCATACATATCTCACCATTTAACCAAGTAGCTTTGGATATAGTTGCAAACCCACCTTCACCCATCTTTTCAGTATTTGTTAAAACATTATAAGGAATCCATTGAAGATAATAATCACAACCACAATTTGTTGCTTTAAGTTGTGTACTTTTAATCAACTCATCTAATGTTTCATTGCCACTAGTCCATCCTTCAGTTAATAGTTTTGGATCGCATGATTGACACCATGCCCAATCAGTGTTATATCTATTGCAGGTTGGACATTTCCCAAACCATTCATATCTTTCATCAAAATATTTATCATTTTCATCAGTAGAAGTATCGTCATGATGTTTATTTTCGTCCAAAGTGTTTTCCATTATGATCTTTGTATAATTTGTCAAAAAAAAATTTTTTTTAAAGAACTTTTTTTTTCAGCACAAATAGGTATTACAAATATATTAATATTATTAATATTTAGATTTATCTAAATTTTATCTGAACTACAACAATTCAGCATTGACACCCTAAAGTCGTAAAACTGTAATAAATATTGCAAGCATGTGATCTGAGTTATTGGGGTCACCAAATATGGCAAACAATTAAAATTATGTAAACTATACTGTTTGATTCGAATAGAGTTCATTCAAATTATTTGTTTTATTTGCTATGAATTTGAGTATTCGAATTACATTGAAAGTTTATTCGAATAAAATGAATAACAAATAATTCGATAATTCGATAATTCGATAATTCAAATAGAACGAATGAACAGATAATTCCAAATAATAATAAGACAAAATAAATAATTCAATCAATAGTTTAAATGAAACAAATAAACGAATAGTTCGAATAAAATGAATAGTTCGAATAAAACGAATAAATTAGTAAAATAAATAAACAAATAATTCGAGTAAAACGAATAATTCGAATATTTTAAACAAAACAAATAAACGAATAAACGAATAGTTCGAAATAAAATGAACTAAACGAATAATTCAAACAAAACGAACAGTTCGAATAAAATGAATAATTCGAACAAAACGAATAAACGAATGATAACAATTTGAATAAATGAATGATAGCAATTCAAATAAACGAGTGATGATAATTCGAATAATAAACGAATGATAACAATTCAAATAAAACGAATGATGACAATTCAAATAAAACGAATGATGACAATTCGAATAATAAACGAATGATAACAATTCAAATAAATATAAACGGCTGATGATAATTCGAATAATAAACGAATGATAACGATTTGAATAATAAACGAATGATAACGATTTGAATAATAAAACGAATAAACGAATAGTTCGAATAAAATGAATAAATGAATTATTCGAATAAATGAATGATAACAATTCGGATAAAGGAATGATAATAATTCAAAGAAAACGAGTAATTCAAACAAAAATTTGTTACGAATAGAAACTTTACTCTATTGCAGAGTCACCAAATCTGGCGTACAGCCAATAATGTTCAAACTAAACTAAAATCACCATATACAACACTACTTGAGGCGTCCCTACAAGAAATATAGTAAAACTAATAAAAGGGGTTCCTAACTAATAATTAAATGTTGGCCAAGCCATTAATCATCAAAAAGGGTTATGAATCAATCAATCATGCCAGATTTATTGATTAATGAAAACTGTTATTTTTGTTACCAAAGTGTTATTATTGAAAGATCAATTATTTATTTTTGTCGATTAATTTTTTTTCGCTGAAGGAGATTTCAAGCATATTTACACTTTGAATTATTACAAATAACTTTTTACATGATTTTGTCCAATAAATAAAATAAAGTATAATGATAAATGATGACTAATTGACAATTACTAAGTTAAATGTCATGATTAAATGATACCTGACAAAATGTTTTTGTCATAATTAATTAATAAATTTATATTCATTGAGATGGTAGTCAGCTTCAATTTGTAAGTGTTGATGATAATTTGTCTTCCTATTAACTTTTTGGTTTAAGAATATTATTAAACAGGCAATGTGACTGGACACATTTATATTGCACCAATTCCATTCCATTCATTAATGGCATAGAAGACATTGATGAACCTTTCTTTGAAGTCAACACAGCTTTAATAGGACAGGTTTCTGGATTATTTTGCAGGAAAATCAATTAATTGGCCAAATAAATCCTGAACTAGAGATAAATCTGTTTTTCCTTTTATTTATCAGATCAACTTGCTTATTTCACTATCAAAAAACTATGCTATTGATCCAGAATTAAAGGGCACACAACAACCATGATTGTTATATTTGTAGTCCTACACTAAGCCTAGAAACATCATCATCAAGTCCATCATCTTTAAATACTGTTAGTTCTCACACCCATACTAAAAAATAAATAATTTATGAAGAAAAAGTAAAAAAAGAAGTATTGCTTGAAAGTATTTCTTTAAATGAAACCTCATCAGAAGTTCAAGATGCTCGAAATCTTAATAATGAATCTAACTCATTACAGCAAGCAAGATTACTTTTTAATGTAATACAAAAACACAATAACTCAATCATTAGTAAACATTTGGATGAAATTGGTAGATATTTAGACAAGACAATAAAATATTGAAGTATTCAAATCACGGAATGTGTATTTGAAAACAGAAAATACTATTACTATCCTATAAATGGTCAGAGTAGAGTATTTTTAATGGTAACACAAAATAATGATCAGCCAAAGCCACAAGGATGGTAACCGAATTTTATTTATAGATCAATCAGCTGAATCTCAAAGATCATTTTCACACCAGGAAGTGATACCTCCAGAAAAAGTTTTTGAAAAAAAGATCAGCTATCAATAGCCAAAAAACCATTTAAGGGATAATAATATTAATTTGCAGATTGTTTAAGATAACATACATAGTAAATTTCTCATTTTTTGTGACTTCCTCACAATTTTTAAAAAATCAGCTATACCATATAGAATGGAATGAAAGTTAAAGTCCAACTCGATAATATTGTTTTTTTCAATTTATGTTACATATTAAATTTATATTAGAGTGAATCTCAATTTAGTGCACTTCAATTTAATGGATTGAGGTCCAAGAATGGTTTAATAAAAAATAATGATAAGGTTCTTCTCAATATAATGGATTTTTGGAAAAAAATTTCTAATTGCCCAAACTATATGCTAAACCAAGATTGTGTATATTTTTAAATTTTAACTGAAAGAATATTATTTAGTGATGATGGCTAAAACTATTTTTGAAAAAAAGGTAGTTTTGGTCAATACTATGGTAGTTCAATATTTTTTATAATAACAAACATATAATAAGTATCTAAATCAATCTACTTTAAAAAACTAAATTAGTTTCACCCAAGTTTAGGTCAATTAATGTTGGCAATTTCAGCCCGCTAACTAAAGTATCACCAACTTCACAAGAAAAAAGTTGAATTAACTAACAACTGAAAAAAAAACGTGTTAAGAATGATAATTGATAAAAATGAATATAAATTTGCCCCACTAAAAAATTACCAAGTGATTTTGAAATCTGGAACTTGTCCAGAAAGAATGAGGGCAGTGAGTTCTCTAGGGTTAGTATTGATACAATATTGACAAAATTCACTTCGGGTAAATTTTTTACTGCAGCACCAACATGACAAGTTGTAAATAGCAGTCTGCTATATTAGTTGTTTTAGCCTCTACAAAAATTTTGCCTCCTTTAGTGGTTCAAATATATTACATAAACTTTGTAAATCTTCAAAAAACCTCTAATAAATTATTTTTCTTCCAATTTTTCTTTCCTCTCTAGGTTATGTTTAATTTCCTTTTATTGGTTATGATTTTTCTTTCTTGGTAAATTTTATAAGCAATTCTTTCTTTCCTTAGATAAGCCTCAAGTGTCTGAGTATCATTTATTTTGAAAACACAAGGAGCAGTATTTTCCCCTTGTTCTTTCTTCAAATACTTGATTCCATAGTGGGCCTGATCTAAATTAGTTTCATATTAATTATTTTTACATAGGAGTAATTCTATATACTACTTGAAGAAAAAATAAACAAATGAGGTGTTAATTGTTAAATCCATAATATGATTATTATTATTATTATTGAACCGAAGTTTTGATAATACAAAATGTTCACATGTCCCATATGGGCTGAGAAACAATATAATGATACAATTTTAACCGTTGCCTATTTTCTATTTTTAAAATTTTTTGCTTTGCCCATAATTTCATATGGCGCAAAAATTGCTTTGCCTGATTTTAGATAAGACTTTTAATAAAAATAGACCCAAATTTTTACCAAAATTGGATGTTACCTCAATTATAATGATACGGGGTGAGTTAGTTACACTTGTACTTTGATTTCTTCAATCGTCCAAAGAAAGAGTTCCTTGTTGGTGTGTTAAGGGGTCAGGTACATTTATAATCCTTATATAGTAGATTCAATCATTTTAAAAAAAGAACAATTTTGGTTGAAGCTCGGATTTTCAAAACCCCCATATAAAAAAAGAAATTCTGTAGTTATTATTATTATGCATACAAAATTATTATTAGTATTAGTATGATTAAAAAAAATTTTTTTATTCCATCTAAAAAATTTTTAAAAAGGATTTAGTAAATAAAATGGAAACTATATTTGGAATACATCATGACACGGCTAGTTTAAGAGAAAAGAATGATATAATTCAAAAATCTAAAAGTAAAGATGTCATTCTTGATGGTGTTAATGAAAAGAATGAAAAGAATATTATTAAAAAACCATCAGTTGATAAATCTTTGGATAAATTCAATAATAATAATCCAACAACAACACTTCAATCACTTTTACGATTTGCTAAATCACCAACTCTTTCTCCCCATAGTACACCTCATAGTACACCTCCAACATCAAGACCTGGTACACCTTTTGATGAAATGACCGTGGAGAAAATGATGCTAGGAAATAATTTAAATTATCCAAATGTTACTGTTACTGCTAATAATAATAATAACAACAACAACAATACAAGCGAAGATTCAATAATTGCTCCTTTGGCGAAAACAGCAACAACTTCTTATCATCCTCACCATCATCATTATGATCCTAAATTTTTTGGCAATATAAAAAAAGTTTTGCCAGTTATAGGAGGAATTAACAATGACATCACTACTACTTCTTCTTCTTCTGCTGCCAATAACAATAATATTAATAATAGCAATAATAATAATAATAATATACAAAATTTCATTTACAATCGTCCTTCTTCCCCTTGGAATTTAAGTCTTGAAAATTTGAATGCAATTGCAACCGAATCAGAAAATAAATTTTCAAAAAAAACTTAATATATTTTATAAAGTTACCTTTTCTTAAAAATTAGTTATTTTTAATTTCAAAGATTGTAAATATAACATTTAAACTTTACAACATATATAGCATTTATTTATTTATTTCATGGTAGTAATAATATTAATCAATTAATTAATTAATAAATATTTATTTTTTTTTACCAATCGTTAAATTCTTTAGATTATATTATTTTCTTTCTTTGATTTTGTCTCATTGATTCCACCCTAACCTTTTACGTCTTTATTTAAATCCTAAATTATTTATTTATATCACCATCACATCACCACCTGATAAATATAGATAACTTCGTGGTCAATGAATAATGAAATAAATCAAATTCGATTTTGATGAATACACGACATTAATGCAAATGTAATATATAATATAATGTTACCTTCCTGCAAATGATTTGATTTCTACAACTGCATCACAAAGATGTTCAATCAACAATGCATTTATTGATTCATGTAGATATGCTAATATTGCGATTACTGAATCATATGTGTATTCCTAATCAGTCCTCTTAATTCATGCAAATATCCTAATAGAAACACAACATGTTTAGATATATGGATGTTTTGTTTGATTAAAAAAGTTCAAACAAAAGATCAAGAAAGAAAATTATTTTCGTTATATTGGAATTTCTAATTTTCCAAAATGGTGGTGAATAGAATGTATCCTTCTAAAAATGTTTCTTTTATTAAAATTTTTTTTTAAAAAAGACAGATTAATATTAAGAATTAAGAAAACCTAATAATATATATGATATGAAAAACCTAGAATGATTTTTTATAAATTAATAAAGATGGTTTCATACTGATTTTCATTATTACCATCAACACTATATTCAACGTTATCTTTAACAATATCTTTCAGATTAGTCCAGCCAATGCTATCAATCAGTGTAGTTAGTTTTGAGGAACTTTCCAATATTGAACTTGGTATTATTTTAGTAAGATCAAATATCCCACAATAAGGGGGTTCTTTTTATTTAATGATGAAAATGATGTTGGTGAAGAAGATGTTGTTATTGATAATAATTGAGATTTTAAAATTTTTGAAACTTCCTTATTTTGTAAATTGATTAGAACAGGAACTAAAAAAAAATTATTTTTGAAAGAGAAGGAAACAAATAGATGATTCGATAATAATGATAATAACAGTAGTATCATTGATAACTATATGTAGCCACATCTTTTTTTTCATATTTTCCAAGTAATTTCTTTTTTCTTTTTTCTTTAATTATTCTAATTGTTCTGATAACAACAATTTATAGCAATTTATGCCAACCTCTTATTTTTAAATTATTTTTAGCTTTTGTTAATCCTTTATATCCTCACATTTACATCATCATCTCTTCTTTCCTTGATATTTATCACCTTTTTGAACATGGTCATTATCATTATCATTATCATCATTATTGGCAACAACCAAGGTAGATTTGATATGAATATTTTTTTCAGCAGTTTGTCAACAATAATCAATGTCGATCAATAAAATTTTTTTTGGTAAAAATTACGTACAAAACTAGTTCATGAAAAAGAGAGATATCGTTCTCGTTCTTGAATACATTTGTAGTATAATGCCTCTAGTTTGTGGGTACCGAGAGCCTGTTATTTTTATTATGATAAAAATCAATTTTTACGTATTGAGCAAAGAATGCTACAATCTGTCCATTTTTGATCATGTAGTTTTTACCATTAGCATTTGTTCCCCAAAAGTTATAGTATACTACAGCTCGAGTCGCTTGATCCCGAATAGTTTTATAAAATTAGAGTTTATTACGGAGTAAGATGCTTTGCATTGAGACTTTGACTCGTTGATGATGATGTTGTTGATATTGTATTAATTGGTGGTGGTAAGCGTTGACGTAAAGCATTTGGTGCACCAGGTGCTGTTATTAAAGAAATTTTTTGACCAGGTGTCGTTGTTGTTGGTGAATCATATATATCAACAAAGTTTTAGTTTATAATAACGAGCTTTCTCCTACTTTAAGCCTTTATTTGGCTCACAAATGTTAAAGTCGAGATGTTTTCATCGGTTTCATTTTTTTTATACCATAAAGCAAGAAATCTATAACCAATCACTACGAAAAAAGGTCTTGTCATAACGAGCGCCAATTTCATGAAATCCTGGCTTTCTTCCTCATTAAATATATAAATAAAGTCTTATTTTACCTATGCGTATTTCTGCTTTACAAATACTATCATCAAGCTCCGATTTTGCAACTTGAAACGAGAGACGACTCCCATTTATGAAAAAAATTTTATTGCAAAACAAATATCTTTATACGTGCAAATACTTGCTTGGAAACGATTAATTTCTTCTTATCTCCTGCGTATTAAAGATTTAAAGAATAAATTATTATGTTTTTTTCTTGGGGCGGAAATTTTTTAAAATAAAAACAATAGTACTAAGAACAATCAAGCGTTAATATTTTATTTATGTTATATTCGAGTAGATGCTTCAATTCGACTATGCATTGTCTTATTAAATTACGTGCGCACATATATAGATGTATTAGTAGTATATATTAATGTCATTTTACCATTCGTGATTAAATCATCCTTCTCGTTGCATATATTATTAATACGAGGCAGATTGCAACAAAGAACATCAAGTCGCAAAGAAATTTCAGAATCAATGTAATATAAGAGGCTGCAATTCTCACACTCATTTACCACCATCCATCGGTATTAGCTGAGCCATTAAGAAAATATCCTGCTCTAGTTTAGAGAGAGCTTGAAAAGATTCACGTAATTTTGGAATTTTAGTTGAACAGTCGCAAGCATAACATGCTTTATTGCCTTTTCATATTAATTAAAACCATTATATTCATTTTTATATACATATATAACAACAGGAGAGACCGTCCTATATAAGGAATGGATTTTCACAATTGATTTCAATTTTTTTTACATACATTGTTCATTTTTCGCCACAATCATATATCTTAGGTTATTTTGATTATATCGAGAGATATGGCCAAGAGAAAAGTTAGGAAGAGAGTTATTCTTCGACCAAGTCAAAAACCAACCCTTTAAATACATTTTCGAATAGTACAATTTAATTTATTAGACTATTTCTTCCAACTTCTTAAATTCGTTAATGAAACAATTGTTGGTGAAGTGATTGTTGACAAAATGAATCAAACCCATATTTATTTCTACATTATCAAATTTGCGATTTTAATTGGTCAATCAACAAATTGCATGGGTTAAAATTTTGTATTCCCTCCTGTTAATTTTTGTGTTCCCAGAACGGTTGAATTTTTCAAAACGTTACACTAGAATTTATTAAATAATTATGGTGTCACTCAAAATTAGTTTGAATTAATCACCTGGACTTCAAAGAGCTAAAAAGAGGAATTTCGTTAAAGCTTTATACAAAAATTCTTATTAATAATTTAAATAGTACTATGGGAAGAATAGATATCTTGTTTCAAATTAACCAAGATCTTTGGTAAGGTTTGGATCTCAAATATATTGGTTTAAAAAAGAACACTAAAGATGGGCAATTAGCATGAAACTTCAAAATTTCATATGCATTATGCACATTTTATGCAGTACATTTTTTTGAATTTTACAAAATAAATATCTAAATATCATTTTCAATATTATTATCACTACCATTGCCTTCTTCTTCATCATTTTCTATTCTAAATTGTTTCATTATCATCATCATTTTTATAATTTTCACCTCCCACACTTCCATCATCATCAATTAATTATCATTTTTAATTTGTAATTAAAATAAATATACACCAATTTAAATCACATTCAAGTGTCAATTTGTTTCTTTTTTTATCATGTATAAAAGAAAAAGTGGACCAATTCCTTTTGGAAGCAAGCTGGTGAAATAGGAGCTGAAATTATCAATTCTACCCAGTTTAACAAATGAGGCCAAATTTTCGATCCTGAAATTTTCTTAAAAATATACTATCAATAATATAATCTATAATAACTTGGTAAAAATTAAAAATTCGCATTTTTTTCGAATAGAATTATGGATTAGTATGGGGCATTGTATGATTTGAAAAAAAAAACACGCGCATGTCACATCACTAGTAGTTTCGTTAACTTTATAAAATTTCTTATTAATAGTAACATAGGAATACATAGAACAAAACCTCTGGTTTCGGGCAATTACACATCAACGAATATGCTCTAATTTGCTCTTATCTAAATTTACATATTTACATGTTTTATGAATAATTGTTCTGATTTTATTTGATAAATTTTGTATAGATATGAATGAATAAAACAAATAATTCAAATAAAATGAATAAAGCGAATAAAATAAATAAAACGAATGGTTCGAATCAAACGAATAAAACAGCGAATAATTCAAAACGAATAAAACGAATAAGAATTTGTATTACGAATAGAAGCTCTACTCTACTCTTATAAGCAAGACCCGAAATAATATTAATATAAAATTTTAATTAAACAGTTGATTGATTTCATTGGAATCATTATATCTTTTTGCTGCATATAAAGCTTCTAGGTCTAACTGCAAGCAAATTTTTTCAAGAGAAACATAATCTAATGTCAACGAAAGAGTTTTTTCTGATGGTTAAAAGGTATAATCACAGTTTTTACAAATGTATTGTTTTGCTGTATCTAAGAATAATTCAATAAACTTAAGTTTACAGTGTAACTTGGAATAAAAATGACAAGAATCAATAATTTCTTCGAATTAAAGATTTTTGGTTAATGAAGTCAGGTTAAAGTTCAAGAATTCGAACTGCACAACCAGAATCTTGGATTGGTGAATGTTTCTGATGGCAGACCAAAAGGAATTGAATTAGTCCTTAAAGAAAGAAATTTATCAACAAAATTAGACCGAATTGCGCTGCTTGCAGGTAAATGCATTTCTGGTCTTGTTCCATCCGGCATTGTTCAATCTCTAAATTTAATTCCCTCTTGATTTAAGAATCATTTTTCTTGCAATTAAATCATCTTCGGCATAAATTGCACAACTTGTTGCATTATCAAATTATCAAATGCAAAAACTCCAATTAAAAAAATTAAACAGGATCAAGTTTTTCAAAATTGGCCATTTCAACAATCTATAAATTAGTTGGCAAGTAATTTTTTTTAAATAAAAATAAAAACCAATTATCTTCAATTAATTTACTTGCTTAAATGTTCAGGAGCCCACCAGCCTTTACGATTAACCCCAGGTTTCATCGCTACACGAGATTCTTCATTTCAATCCTCTGTTAGAAAATCACCGACATGAAGACTCAAACCTGTTCCTTTTTCCCAATGGCGCATGAGGCGGGAGTCCCAAAATACAGATTCATCATGTCTAACAAGTATGTGCCTTTTTTCACCTTGATTCAAAGAAGGTGCTATGATCAACAGAAATAGGCTTCTATTCTTAAAGGTCACATGCAAAAATGGTTCTGCACATCATTTTCCGAAATTTATTGATTGAACTTAAGAGACAAAATGCTTGTAGGCATTGTAATTTTTAAACAGACCATCTACAAAATTTAAATTTACTTTAGTGGAGCGGGAGATTTTCTAAATACCGCCCGCGTAACAAAGTTATTTACTGTATTATTTTTATTATTTTTATTGGAAAACAATAATTTGAAAATAATCAAAATTTATTATATATTTTTCAAGATATGTACACATACAAATAATAAATAAAAAGAATAAAAAAAAAGTAAATAAAAAAAGTTGGAAAATAATTCTTTGTTTATACAGTATCTATTTGTTATTATATTATTATTTTAATGAAAAAATAATATACATCATTTTGTTAATTTCTAATTCTGTACTAAAAAAAATATAAAAAATAATAAATAATCTAGTCTTTTCGTTTATGCCCAAGATAAATAAATAAAATAATAAGTACTTCGACGTAATTATTATTATTATTAGTTATTGTATATTATATACATTGAATAAATATATTAATGTTCAATTGCTTCCAAAATCGTCTTGTATTTCTTAACGTTTTGATTTAGGTATTCAACAAATTCTCCAAATTGATCAGGTATTGAATCTTTATTACCACCATTAATTTTTACAATTACTTTAGGAGTTTCATCAATATAGATTCTAAAATTAGTAATATAAGATGAGTAAAAAAAATATTTAAAATGTTTAAATTTAATTGATTAATTATTATATTTACAATGCAACCGGAAACGAATATTTTCTACGATGTTGCCTAGCATATAAAAAACTTGATTCAATATCAGCTATGAACCTTGCCTTTTGAGCACAGAGTTCAACCTTTCTATCAAATTTTCCAAGATCATTACCAAGTGAACCACTAAGTAGAACATTCACGCATGCTAGAATTATTAATGTAAATCCAACATATAATATTACCAGATAAGGATCATCCTGCAATGACCAAGATCTCAATGCACTGTTGTCACCTATAAAATAAATAAATTGATTGTATTTAACATTATTACAACACAATTTAAATCAAAATCAAAATCAAAATCAAAATCAAAATTTACCATTAAGTATTTCTAGTATGGAAGGAAACTTGTTGGTTTTGTTGTCAGGTTGTTGATCATCATTGATAGCAGGCTCATTTATGAATGCATGCCAAAAACTCAGAATAATTAAAGAAAAAATAATTAAAAACGGAGAAATGTTTTCTAGAATTCTTAATATTATTATTACTGCATAACATATTCTAAATTGTTCAACAACTCTTAAAAATAATATAAATTTCAAATTTAATAATAAATTAGAGAATGAAATTAACTGCCTAGATGGTGATGGTTTCTCATTAATTACCCAAATAATTGAAGCTATAGTTGGCAGTAAATATGCAATAAAATCTATAAAAGCAGTTATTATGTTTATATAATTAATAAAATTATTAAGGAAATAAATAAATAAACTCTTGTTAAATAAAATCAATAACTTACCGAATAAATTCGAAATCTTTCTTATATACTTTTTTGGGTTATAACTAAATTGTCTTATTTCAAAATAAAGGTTAACAACCCCAAGTATAATTGCAATAATTACGAATAACGTTCTAGCTTCATTTGGAAGTTTATCTGATTGTGTTGTAGCAGTAACAAAAAATGATAAAAAGGCTATATAAATTATCAAACGTCGATAATAATATCTGAATCCAAATTTTTCCCATTTAAAATCCAATATGCATTGAACATTTCTATTTTTGTATAATTCTAAAGTTGATTCTTCCCAAACTGAATCTTTTTCATAAGTAAATAATTTAATCGATGGGATTGAAAATTTTATTCTATGAGTCTCTATATTATTGTTGTTATTTTTTAAAATATTAATACTACACTTAAATGGAAACAAAAACTTTGAAGTAGTTAATTTGTCTTTTTCAAAATGAATAATGAACGCTCCTTGTACAACAACACTATTATCATCTAATGCTGATTCTAAAATCTTCTTTCCATATTTGGTAAAATAATAATCATCATCTAACATATAGAAAAGCATTTCTTTGTAAGGCTGTCTAGAAAATCCTTTAACAACTTCTTCACAATCAAATAATGATTCTTCAAAGTTATTATACTCTGTGTAGAACTTAATTTTTTTAAATATAGCTTCTTCATTATCACCATCTAAATAATCATTCTTAATATATTTTGTATATATTCTCAAACTTTGTTCATTGAATGACAAAATCAGTATATAGTTAGCTGTTCGTATCATTAAATCATTGTTATCTAATAATTCAGCACATCTAAATTCATCGTTAACATAACTAAATAAAGCATATTCGCCAACTGTGGTCCATCCTTCATTAATAAATTTCCATGCTTTTATATTAATATTTTCAAAACTACAATTATATTCAATTGACCATACAACTGAATTTCCACTTTCAATAACGCAATTACTTGGTCTATCATAACCTAAAAGTTTTTTATGTAGTTTACATAACTGTTGTTGTAATTGTATATTGATTCTATTATTATCTAGTATGTTGATGATAGTGTGAGAAGTTGACATTGAAAAATAAAATGAGATAATTTTTTTCGTATGTATGTTACAAACAAACCTTAATTAATTATTAGCACCTAATTAATGATCTGCAAGCCGCATTTTTAATTCACTTATTTTTCACTGTCGTAACATCCATCATATTACACTTATATTTTTAATAAACGATTAAATATTGACGAATAGACACGTATAAATCTTTTTTTCTTGAATTGTCAAGGCTTGCTTCTTTTAACTCTTTACTAAAAACAACAAATGCTGCGCCGTGTGGCCAAATTATCAAATCCCAAAATAGAATGATATTTTTGGTTATAATTCTACTTATTTGCTTAGCGGTGTATATATAAAATAGGATGGTAAAAGACTATAAATTACCCAAATTCCATAATATTTGAATCTGGATTTATTCCACTTAAATCCAAGATGAGTTGAACATCTCTATATTTATATAATTTTCTAATTCCCAAACTGAATGATAATTTTCATAAGTAAATAATCCAATAGATGATATGAAAAGTTCTATATTACGAAGTTCTATGCTATTATTGTCATTTTTTTAAATTAAAGGCATAATGATTCGAGTCTTGTAACCTTTCTACAGAAAGTTTCACTGCCAATTTCATAAAAGTGGTTCTTAAAATTGGATTATATCCCAACATTCTCAAATAAGCAGCTTGATCTATTTTCCATAGAACATATGGAGTATTTGTCACCAGGTTTGTTGGTCGCTGATTATCAGTGAAAAATTCCAATTCACCTATCATGGTAAGTGGTAGAATTCTCTTGATCACATTTAGTTCGTTGTTTTCTGCCGATGTAAATGTAATAGTCAATTGTCCTTGCTTCACCACATATATACAGTTTGGATCAGATCCTTGTGACTACAGTTGTGAGCCCTTTTGTATTTCTTTCTTTGTAAAATACAGAGTTAAAAAATTAAGAAAAGTTTCTCTTTTTTTTTCATTGATAATTTCCTTAAATGCTTTCATCAGAATATTTAACAAGTTTGTTTTCGCTTTTAAGACAAAGTTCATGTTTAGATTCTGTTATTTTAATATTTTCCCATTCTCATCTATCGGCTTTTGAAATTTCTGAAAGTTTTATAATACTCTTTGGTTTATCTAAATTACTATTTAATTGATTATCTAATTCAAATATTTCCCAGCTAATTTTATTTATTACTTTTTTTTTTTCAACTATTTAATGGTTTTTTTTAATATATTAATTAATTCATTAAGTGAAATTTTAATTTCATTATCATTTAACAACCATTTTAATGCTGATTCTTTTTAATCTCATCCATTAAAATTTTCATTAGTTGTAATAATTTTTCTTTTCAAAATTTTTTCAAGCTCGTCTTTAATGTTGTTATTTGTATTCCTGAATTTATCTTTAATCCATTTTCAATTCATTCCATTTCAGTTCTAATGTTGTTTGTTCAGGGATTCCAGCAAGTTTCTTAAGCTCTTCAGATATAAATGCCAAGTAATCAGGATCTTCATTACTGTCATCAATTTTTTTATGAATGTCGTCAATTGGTACATTATAGGTTCTAAAAATTTAGTAATACAAGATGATTAAATATTTAATTAAAAATTTAAAATATTTAAAATTCTACAAAATAGTTTAATATATTTACAATATATCTGGAAACCAATCTTTTCTATGACGTTGTTTAGGATTTAAATAAAACAATTTGATCTCAGTTATAACCTTTGCTTTTTGAGCCAAAAATGCTTCGTTTTTTGCATTATAAATATCAATTTGATCGCCAAGTATAGCAATAAATAAATTTATAAGATATGCCACAACTGTGAATGAAAATAAAATATCTAATGTTACTAGATAAGGATCGCCTTTTAATGGCCAAGATCCAAATGCGCCAGGATTACCTACCTATTAAAGTAAATAAATTTAATTAGATTTAATAACCACTAGAATTTAAATCAAGTCAAATTAAAATTTACCTGTAAGCAAATTATATGTTGATAGTATTGAAAAAGGAAGATATAGATTAACAAGACTCCGGGAATTGTTAGGATCATCATTAATAGTAAGCTTGTCTAGTATAAAGTATTGACTTGGTTTCAATAATATGTAAAATGCACGCGAATAATTAAAATAATTAGAAACGGAAAATTTTTTTTTGCAACCCTTAATATTGTTGCAAAATATATTCCGAATGGTTCAAAAACTCTTAAAAATAATATAAACTTCAAATCTAATAATAAATTAGACAATGAAATTAACTGGCTGGGTGATGGCCTTTCATCCATTAACCAAATAATTGAAGTGATTGTTGGTAATAAATATCCAACAAAATCTATTAAAACAGTTATTATGTTTATATAATTAATATAATTAATAAGGAGACGAATAGATTTAAAAAAACCACTATCTTACCAAAGAAATTCGAAATATCTCTGATATATTTGTTTGGATTATAAGTAAATTTCCTGATTTCAAAATGAAGGTGAAATATTCCAAGTATAATAGTAACACTTAATAATGAATTTCTAATTTCATTTGTAAGTTGATCTGGTCGTGTAGTAGTAGCAACAGCAAAACACAATAAAAATGCTATATAAATAATCCAAATTCCATAATAATATCTCCATCCAAATTTATTCCATTTAAAGTCCAATATGAGTTCAACGCCCTTATGTTTATATAATTCTAAAGTTTCTAACTCAAGAAATTTACTATTTTTTGGTCTAAATAATTCCTTCCAAGTTGAATAAACATTGTCATAAGTAAATAATCCATATGGTATTAAAAGTTTTGTACCGTGGATTTCTCCATTATTCTTATTAAATTTACTGTTATCACTGTCATTTTCATCATTATTATTAATTTTCTTATAATAATAATTATTTAAATTATTTAAATTGAAATTTTGATCAGCATATTGGTCATAATAATACTCTTGAACACATTCTTTTGTTTCTTTTGTAACCTTTGTATAAATGAGTAAAATAAATGTTACGTGAAGAAATGGTAATATTATGCGTTAATTAATAAACTTTTAGTTGTGATTTATATGGGAAATTTACCATTAATGATTTTGTATAAATGGAATCTCCGCATAATAAATAACAAGTATTTTGATGTGATTCAGTTTTAATGTTCCATTGTGAAATTAGTTTGTTATTGTTAGAAATTAAAAGTATATCAGAAAAGATACTAATCCTTGGATTTTTACAACTATCAATGTGATATGTTGCTTTATGAACCAATTCATCATTACTTGTATATGTAAACAAATAGAAATTATCATCGTCGACCATTATTAAATCATTATTCTTAGTAAAAACCCCTTGATGAAAATTTTCTTTTTTTTTCCCCTTGAGTTGAACTTTGTGGTATTCTTTTTTGGAAAAGTTGAGAAATTCTAGAAAAATTGTAAAAAGTTATTATAAATATTAATTGATTTATAAATAACTAAACATAACCAGAGGTTATATAACTAGTCACTAAAATTAGAAATAAATATTAATCCTGATAGGGGCGGACCACTTATTCCTTTACTTGGAGGAGGTGTGGTGGTGATGCCATTCCTGTTACGGGAGGCGGTTCAACACTCCACCCTATATTATTTTACAGAAACTCTGGGTACCAGCTATATAACCACTGGTTGTTACTGGTGCTTCCCATAAAAAATATAATAATATTTACTTACTAAAATATTTCGATGGACGTTTGCTATATAAAATTATAAAATTATTTTCAGAAACATCATCATCAATAGTTACTTTTAAACATATATCTGAATTTTCATAAAAATCTTTATAGGAATATTTAAAATAATTAATTTGTTGGATTGTTTTATTATCATCAACTGTCCATTCGATAATTGATTTATCTCTTCTACTATGTGTTATAAAAAATTTGGAACTATTTAATTCATTGATAAGAAATCCATTATGGTGTCTAATTATTTCGGATTTTTTGGAAAAAAAATTTTTTTTCATTTTTTTATTTTTGTGTGTTGATTCCTACAAGAAAATTATTACATTACCGAATACGTTACACAAAACTCATTCTTATTTTAAGGAAATAAACACATAATTTATTGATAATGTATATCAATCAACCAACTCAACTTTATTATAACATTCAAAAAGAAAATTTTTATTTCTTAGCATTTTTAACAAACTTAATTTACCAAGACTTTTTTTTCAGATATGGAAGGAAAGGAATAAACCTTGTCTTGCGAGGTATAATATTAAAAAAAATTTTTTTTTTATTTTCTTGGTGGCGTTTTTCATATATTTGTTCTTTTTTATGATGAACTTTCTTTATGATTACAGTCGGACAGGATTTCACACTTACTGATTTTACTATATGATCGACACATCACGTTTTTCGTACAACAGACTTTAAAGGAAGA
>CAJVPN010001060.1:0-18070 GCA_910592215.1 Entrophospora candida
TACTAAATTTTGATCCCTGAAATTCTTAGCAATACCAATATTCACTTTGTCTGGTTTTGTTGCAGCATGCCCCATATATAATATTTAACAACATCAATAACGAATATCTTCCATTATCTTGATAACTTTTTTACACAGGAACTTGTAAATTCCTTTCCATCATTCTTAATACAATATCCAATGATGTATGTATTATTCCACTATGGTTGACAAATATTTGTGGAAATTCTTGAACCTAGAAACTTGATGCAGGATCATTGGGATCATGAGTGTTTTAGACCTAAAACCAATTTTGGGCGTGCAAAGATTATACAACAAGCTTGGAAAATTTTCAAGAAGAGACCCAAATCTATGGTAACCAAAGTTTGGAGATATTATTCTTGGTGAAAGAAATTCTTGGGTGTAACTTCTCACAAGATGAAAATCCCCTATATCTTTGAATTACGTTATGCTAAGGAATTTGCTGAGCATAGAAAAAAATGCAACAGATTCCCAGCTGATATTGAATTTAGAATTAGAACATATGAAGAATATATTACATGACACATGATTGGATAGGTTCTAAGAAAAATCAGTTAAGAGAAAGATTGTGGGATTATGTTAAAGAATTGTTAAGGGAACGAGGTTACAAAATAGTTGATGGCAGGCTGGTATATGATGCTAAAATGGGTCGAGAAACCAGATTATTATGCTAATACTAATAAGAACTATCCGCTCCTTGTTAGAATATAATATGTCGTCCTGAGGGCTGATAACTTTTTTTATTCCAGTAACAATCACGATAACCGTTATCAATGTTGACGATTGAATTTGGGACATACTCTTGGAAATGCTAATTAATATATATTTTTATTCGACGCAAAAACAACTTGCTTTATTATGTAGTCAATGACTGTATCTCCTTTTCCAGGTCTTCCAACCAAGTCTAATAGACATAGGGTTGGAGATCGGCACAATTGTATCAAAGACTGTGAATTCGTCATTCCGTAAATAGTTATTAATAACTTTGGAGGTTTTATGTAGATCTTCCTCTACATATTGACGAATAACTCATTGAATATCATCTTTTGAGCCTTTGCTATTAAACAGTGCAAGATGAGTCGCATAATTTTTGGCACCCGAGTGAATTTATGTAAAATATAAATGGCGGAAATATTGCTATAGCGGCCTCTGTTAAAAAATGGAATGATACGATCCTGAATTGACTGGGGCACAGTACACAAATCTTCTCAAAATTATAACTGTGGATTTTTGAATGATTTGGGTCTGGAATTTTATTAGATGCAATTGTGGTAAATGTAACATCTTTATAGTGTGAGGTTTGAATGATACACTATTTTCTTATAGAAGTTACTAGCCAATCTATACTTGGGCTTGTTAATATAGTGTCCCACTAATACAAGATTCACCGATTCACTTTTTTCCTTCTTTCAGATTATATAGTACTTATCCCCGAGAAAAAGGTTTAGAATCATATTGGTCTTCCCGGTATTCGATCTCCCACTAACTACAATATATAATGGCTATTTAGTGTGTCTAAATTGTCTAAAGTTTTCTTTGATGGCTTAATTTCATGTGATATATATTTCGTGGATATTGAATCTTTTATACGAGAAAATCTAACCAAGAACAGCTATCCCCGAGACCTTCCCAATTGATAATGGTGTAATTTGAGGACGTCCTGATTGATAATGATATTTTAAGTAATTCGTCTGTGGGTACTCTTTTTCCATATCTACTGTTTGCAATTATTCTATTTTAAATAGCCAACAAGGTTTACGCCCCATTAAATGTTTTGTGGACTCAACTGGATCCTTTCCAAGATAATATAATACAGACTGTGGCGGATTTTTTTCAATGCGTATTTTGTCGATTTTATAAACACGTAGGCTCCAGTATGGATCGATTTCTCGGTCCACCTTCCCAATTCTCCCGGATTTTCCTCTATTACTATTACTACTGTATAATAATAACTGACTAAAATTTTGTCCCAATTTTTTACTATTTGAAATCTCTCTCTATAACGGATATTATTGATTAAACTTTGGATAACGTATACTGGATTCATCTGAAGGCTATTTCATATTATATATTGCTGTCTATAACGGATTTACGTGATCTAAAAATAAAAAAAAATGAAATTAATCTTAAAAATTTCAAAAATAAGCTTGCGATTATTTAAATCTTAATAAATAAACAATGATATAAGACATGATGTAATGTACTAAAGTATATAGAAAACAAACAAAATGTATATTTTAATTTCTTAACTGCGGTAAAAGAGAGGTTTGTTTATCAAAGCAAACAATCCCGATTCCAACAAACAAAAAATTAGCAACAACTTAAAGTCAAAAAATTCATACATGATGACGAAATTCATTTAATAAAATTCGAAACTTTCGAAAAAAATTAAGTTGTCGAAATCGAAAGGTCTCTAGCGAAATTAAAATCAAAATTGAAATAAAATGACCAAATTAAATGACTTTATTATTAAATCATATTAATTATATATCTTCCAATCCTACTAAAAATTCTTCAACAATATCCTCAGCTACATAATTAATTGTTTCGATTCTTCTTTCCGAAATACTTTCATTAATGACAGTATTTTCACTTTATCAAAAATTGGATCATTTAAATTTACAATATATTCAATACCTAATAATATATATATATATTATTCACCTAAATTCATCATAGATAAAATGCAATTTAAAGTAGTTTCTCTTTATGTAATATCTTTTCCATAGTAATTAAAGCATGACTAACATAATAAGAATGAATTTTAGCTAAATTTTCAATCATAAATTGTAAAATAGAAAAAATTCGTTTAGTACTAGCTGTATGTGGAATAACAAAAAATAGTTTGATTGCCAATTTTTGTAAGTGATTATAATTGTCTTCACCAATTAATTGGATTATCCAGTCTAGTATAAACATTTGAAGAATTAGAAGTTGCCAAAGAATTTGCTTTATCCAAAAAATATCATTTTGATATTCACATAAAATAATTTCAAGATAAAATTGGATTATTTCAATAGGTGTATTTAGACATCTATTTGCTAAACGTTCTTGCATCAACCGTGGGCTTCCTTTTGTTCCATTATCATTACAATATATACATACAGGTGCCAGCATATCTTTATTAAAATGTGTCCAAACAATATCTTACAGCACTCTTGGGATTTCGCAAATAAAGACTTTGAGAATCAGAATTACTTGACACAATTTAAAAGCAATATTGAATTTCAAATTCAATTTCGAATTTCGGATTTAATTTCGGATTTCGGATTCAATTTCGGATTTCGAAATGTTGGGCGAAATTAATTTCGAAATAAAACTTATTTATTTCGCCATCATAATCATCTATGATTTAATTGAATAGTATTTTTAATGTAATATATAAATAAACATTTATCTTTTATGTTTCGTTAACACATGTAATGATCGACGATGTTTCTATACAGAGTTTTCTCTATAACGGATATTTTTTCTAATCTCAATGATCTGTTATAGAGAAAGTGAACTGTATACCGCAGTCCTTTGATTAGAATGGCGGTCTTTGGACCAGTTCGGATGATTTATTCGTCTCGTTCGTTCTATTTGCCCCATTTGTTCGAATAGAAACCCTAAATCTGGACCACGGTCTGGGTCGCGGTCCGATCATTTGGTTAGACTGACGGTCTTTGGTCCGGACCGTTAACAACATAACATTGATAATAGTTCTTCACAATGTGAGCTTTGTTTGGTGAAAGCACAATAAAACGTCACTTTGAGAATAAACATAGAGATACTTATCAACAAAAATTTTATCAAACAACATTAAATTTTGAATCATGATCCAAAAGCATTTTATTTGTTGCTGAACTTAAAATATTTTTTAAAAGGCTTGGTATTTTTTTATGGACTAACCTCAAATCTAACCAATGATTTTTGATCCCATAATTAATTATTTAAATTGAAAAAAAATTTGATCCGATCTTTTTTTTTTCTTTCTTCACAACGCAAAATATTTAACAATTCTTTTAAAAGCGCTTTTTCATCAGATAAATTTTCAGTAATTTATCGAGGACGAATAAAGTCGTAGCGAATTGGAGATTAAATATATATTATATATTTGTCTTTGGTCTTTGGGTGCAATCTATGAATACAATTGGTCTTCGTTACCGATTGTTTGAGTATGGTTGCAAGGATTAAAGATATATTTTTTCTTTTGTTCTCTTTTTTCAATAAAAGCATTTGTTTTACACTATTAAACTATTAAAAATTGAAATTTCTTCAAAAAAATAAATAAAAAGACTAGTTTTAAAATGTATTAGTGTCCGTCTAATTGGTAATAATCTTTTTTACATGTGATCTTATTCACCCTTCTAATACTTGAATAATAATAATAATGCCCGACCAAGTTACAATCTCACCTATCGATAATTCAGTTTGTGTTGTTCGTACACTTGCTACCACCGATCAAGTTTACGAGACAATTGACCGTTCATGGGAAGCTTTTAAAAAATGGAAAAAAGTCTCTGTTAAAGAACGAGCTAAAATCGTTTCAAAATTCATTGATGTTTTTGTAGCTAAAAAAGATGAACTTACAAAAGAATTAACAGTACAAATGGGAAGGTACATAATTATTTTTCTTATTTTTAATTTGATTGATAAAATTAAATCTTAATGTCATATAAATAGGCCCATTAAATACGCTCCTGGTGAGATTAACGGCACAGAAGAGCGAGCTAGGCACATGGTTTCAATTTCTGAAGAAAGTTTAAAAGATTTTGAATTGTCAGATTCTGATAAACCTGGTTTCAAAAGATTTATCAAGAGAGAACCACTCGGTAATACTGATCATTTAGATAAATGAATAAATTTTATAACAGTTTTTAATTTCGAATTATTTTCTTCCATTTTAAAGGGCCAGTTCTTGTAATTGCAGGTAATCTTTTTTTAAAAAAAAAAAAGCTTTGGTAATATTATTATTATTTAAGTTATTTACGAATATCTAATAATAAAATTATTTTAGCTTGGAATTATCCTTATCTCATTTCAATAAATGTAGTTATTCCTGCATTGCTTGCTGGTAAATTTAATAGTTTAATTAAATAATGCTTTGTTTTAAAAAGGAAAAATAAATAATCAGGTCGTATTCATTAGGCAATACTGTTATTCTAAAGCAATCATCTCAAACTCCTTTATGTGCTGAAAGATACGCAGAAGCTTTTAAAGAAGCAGGTCTTCCTGATGACGTTTTTCAGGTTTAATTAATTTAAATGTTTTTTATTCGTCAGAGTATTAATTATTAGTTGATTAATAATAAAGAATTTTATTAAATAAGGTATTACACGTCTCCCATAGTGATACGGAAAAGGCCATTCAACATCCACATATTGCTTATGTAAATTTTACTGGATCTGTTGAAGGTGGAAATCAAATTCAGAAAAGTGCCAGTGCTAGATTTATTGGTATAATAATCATAATAATGACAATTCCATTATATTATAATTACAGATTTACATCCTCTTTATATCATGATAAACACTTTATTAATTAATTAAGATGTTTATATGTATTAGGCATTGGACTTGAATTGGGTGGAAAAGATCCTGCTTATGTTCTACCTGATTGTGATTTAGATTATACAGTTGAACAGTTAGTTGATGGTTCATTTTTTAATAGTGGTCAATGTTGTTGTGCCATTGAAAGAATTTATGTTCATGAACAAATTTATGATTCATTTTTAGAAAAATTTGTGGCATTGACAAAGGTTTAATTAATCTTTTTTGACCTTTTAAAATTATCAGGATATTTCAAAAACTAATTGTCATCCATTAAAATAGCAATACAAATTAGGTAATCCTCTTGAAACTGACACGACACTTGGCCCAATGGTACGAGCAAAAGCAGCAGATTTTGTTCGTGATCAAATTGAAGATGCTGGTAGGTTTAATTATTTTTTATTCATTTTTATTTTTAGTAAAAAATAAAAATTTAAATCAAATCACCACATTAGTAAACAAAGGAGCAAAAGAATTGATTGATACCTCCTTATTTAAGTTGGATAAGGTAATATTTTTAATTTTTAATTAACAATATTGTAAAACATTATTCCAACTGATTTCTTTATTATAGAGAAATACTCCATATAAAGCACCTCAAGTCCTCATAGACGTTAATCATTCCATGAGAGTTATGACAGAAGAAAGTTTTGGTCCTGTTATTGGAATCATGAAAGTGAGAATTAAAATATTTATTGATCGAGTTTTCCGATTACCAATACTAACATTATTATTGTTATTATTATTTAGGTTTCGTCAGATGAAGAAGCTATTAACTTGATGAATGATTCGGAATTTGGTCTAACAGCAAGTATTTGGACCAAAGATGAAGATGCAGCTTTAAGGATCGGAAATGAAATTGAGACTGGTACTTGGTTCATGAATCGATGTGATTGTATGTATCGTGCATTTGTTTATTTATTTTAATTTTTTAATTTAATCTAAATGTATAATTCTTTTATTATCAAGATCTTGATCCTGCTTTAGCTTGGGTCGGTGTCAAGAATTCTGGACGTGGATGTAGTTTGGTTAGTAAAAATTAATATTTTACATTATGCTTGTGATAAATTACAATATATATGTGTGTGTGTGTGTGTATCTCATTATTCATCCATTTATTTATAAATTCTATAGTCAAAGTTTGGCTTCGATCACCTTACACGGTAACTAATATAAATGTAATAGTAATGTTTTTTCATCACAAGTAAATCGAGTAATAATTTTTATTTCTTTATATACATACATTAGACCAAAATCCTTTCACTTAAAATTGACCACAAATTAAAATCTTTAATAAATATCAATGATGGTCAGAGTAACAAGAAGATTTAATAATGTATATCACACGTACACAAATCACTTTATATAATATTCTTAATTGATAAGGTGTTTGTTTTGTAATTCAATGTATATTTATATATTTAATAATGAATAATATAAATAAAAAAAGTAATAAATTTTTATAAATAATAATAAAATAATATTAGCATAGCAAACAACAATAACAGTAATATATACAACACATTAAAAAAAAATATATATTAAATATTATTAATCTAACAACCTAATATTTTTTTTAGTAAAAGTATTCACACAAAAAAGATGATAATCTTTTTTAAACCGCTAAATTATTAATGATAGAAAGAATAGAAACAATAAAATAAAACATTAAGTAATAATATTAAACCAGAAATATCTATAACATTATAAAATTAATATTTTATCACGTTCATTCAATCAGGTTTTATATAAAGACCCAATATTCTATATTTAAAATCCTAAAATATCAAAATTAATAATGTTATAACTGTTATAATAAATGTTCATAATATTTTTTGTTCAAAAACTTTATAATTATTTCCCAGTCTTGAATTTAAGTAAAGGTGCAAGATCTGATAGCGGACAAGATTTTCTAAGAAAGTCATGCTATTCAAAATATTATTATACATATTAGTATATGATTATATTAATAAATAAATGTTTAGTTAATAATCAAAATACTTACATCTAAAAGCTCTAAAGCTGTTGCTCTACTCTTAACATCTACACACAGACAAACAGCTAAAAAGCTTTTAAGTTCACGAGATAATTTATCTGGCTTTTTTAAAGTTGGAGTTCCATTTGTAGCAATTAAATATAAAGCCTTCAATGGTTCTTCATCTAAATATGGTGGTTCATTTTCTATCATTTCAATTGCCATAATTCCAAGAGACCAAATGTCAACCTTTGCGCCATATTCTTTTTGTTTAACAACTTCAGGTGCCATCCAATATGGCGTACCAACCATCGTTGCTCTCTTATTTTTTTGGTCAGTTAATTTGGCACAAAACCCAAAATCAGCTATAATAAATTATATCATATTACCGATTTATTAATAAATGAAATTTTAATTAATTAAATATTAAATAGTGCAATCTCTTACTTATTTTTACATGACCATATGCATCTAATAAGACATTATCGCTTTTAATATCACGATGAATGATATTCTGTCCATGAAGATGTTGAAGTCCTTTACAAGTCTAAATTTTAAAAAAAATCTTCATTTAATCGTTATTAAATAAATAAATAAATAAATATATGTAAAAATAATATTTTAATTACCTCAAAGCATATGGTAGCAATTTGATCTTCCTCTAATGTGTTATTATCAATCACATCTGTTAAAGCACCACCTTCCATATACTCCATCACAACCCAAAGTTCACTATTTTTTACCAAATATGAATCAAGGTAATTTACAATATTTGGATGTTGAGATTCCTTCATTACAAGAATTTCATTTACAATCAGTTCTTTTCGTGGTTGATGCGAAAGATCCATTTGTTTTATAGCAACTTTTGAACTAGTTTTATGAGATTTAGCAACATAAACTGAACCAGAAGCACTGTCATCATTATAATTATAAATGTTTTTTTGTTAATTATAATCCTTTTTATTTTAAATTATTATTTATAAAAACCTCATCTACCTACCCTTGACCAACTTTTTTGATTTTACTGAATAATGATGTTGGATCACCTTGTGATACGACAGATCTCAATTTTTCCATAATTTGCGCTTCTGTCATTGTGCTAATTCTTCTTTCTGGTTTCTTTTGAACTGGTTGTACATTTTGTTGAGGTTTTGGTTGTTGCTGCTGCTGCTGCTGCTGCTGCTGGTGCTGCATTTGGGCTTTTGGGTTCGGACTAGGAGCACGTTGTTGTTGTTGTTGTTGTTGTTGTTGTTGTTGTGATTGCTGCTGCTGTAACAGTAATTTTTGTTGCTGTAATTGTTGTTGTTGTTGCTGTTGTTTCTGTAGTTGCAGTTGCTGCTGCTGCTGTTGCTGTTGCTGTAGCTGCTGCTGCTGCTGTTGCTGCTGCTGCTGCTGTTGCTGCTGCTGCTGCTGTTGTAAAATATAACTTTTAGAATTTTGATGCGAGATATGTGATTGTTGAGGATTGTTATAATTGTCTGATGAATATTGAGATGTTTGTGAATGAGAAGATTGATGTTGTTGATGTTGTTGATACTATGAAAAAAAAATTTTTAAAAAAAATATATTATTAAAAAGATGCTTGAACCATTCATTAAAATGGATAATAAGAAAAAAAAGATGGTTGATAAATACTGAAGGGGTTGAAATAGAAGGATTTGGACTTGGTGGTGCTCGTAAAGTATTTGAGCTCAGAGTATTTGGTGGCCTTGGAGTAATTGGTGGACGATTTTGTGGATTAACTGGATGCTAAATTTTATAAAATTGAAAAAATAAAAAAATTTTTTTTTTTTTGATAAGAAATATCAATTAATATAAAAAAAATATAATTATAATCAAAATGCTTACATTGTCATCATAATACATTTTCCTGGAAGGATCCGTTACATCTGTTCTATTTATTGAACCTATATTGTTGTTGTTATTATTACCATTACTATTCATATGATGTTTTATGTCATTAGGTCTTCCATTCATTTCACTATTATTTCTATTATTATTATTCATTCCATTTAGATTATTATTATTATTATTATTATAATTAGGAGACATTTGAATCTTTTGTGGCATATTGTTATTTCTTGGTAAAAGATCAGCCCATTTATCATCTGGATTGTTTGTAAGTCCTGGAATTGGCCCTAAAAAACCATGGTCATTGAATTCTTCACGTTCTCTTTTCTGATTCTCTGTATAAAATTCTAAAACATCTAAAACAGCCTGTGGATTTTTTTCATAATCTTCTTTCGTTATAGCTGAGGTCGTCAAAAGTTTTGTCCATTGTTCAGGCATTCCCTAAAAAAAAAAGAAAAAGATATATATTAACATATTGTTTAATTGGTTAAAAACAAATTTTTTAATCAAAATTAAACTTCAAGAAATTTTACATACCGTAAACATCCCACTGACTGGATCAAAGCCTACATGTACATTATGAACAAAATTTGTTGGATTTGAGACACCGCTAAGTGGAGACCTCTATTATAGCATATATGAGTAATAAATGTTCAAGAATTAAATGAGTAAATACTATAAATCGATCTGAACGAATTGTTAATAATAATTTCAAAAAAATAATGATGATTTCCATTAAAATCTTGTCCATTTAAAGCAATTAAATCATCAAAAAAACTGAAAAGTGTACTATTATTTCAAACATATAAGTCTATAAATATATATATATTTACATACACTGTAAATTTCATCCATCCAAGAATATAATTCTTCGTCACTTTTACAAGATAGATAGTAAGTTTTGTCTTTGGTTTGGACTTCGAAGCAATATGGTTTTAAATCTGTCCGTTGAAGATTTGAGATTTCTTTCAGAAAAATTAAGGCGACCGCCTGATATGTACTCTAATTGAATGAAATATAGCAAAAGATAAGATATCCTATAATTAATAGTTTCTCAAGCAGAGAAATAAATTTGGATGCAATCATATACCTCGTTACGATGGAATGTTAAAGTTTGTTCTCTTAATAATAACCATCTTTTTGACCACAAAAAAGCTCTTAAACCATCTTCCTTAACAGAAATGTATCCTTTTTTCACAACATTTGAATTCATTTGGCATAACTTTTTAAAGAAATAGTTGTTTTTTATGTTTTTTATTAATAATATACACTATACATATATAGAACGATAAAAAATTTAATTCAACGATTTTACAATTTTATTTGTTTTATTTGTTCAAATTTGTAGCACAAGAGATAGTTTGATCGCACAAAAAACTATTAAAGAAATAAAAGAAAACGTGCCCTAATTATAATATTGAATTTCATACGTTATACATTTACTAAAACTAATACATAATACATAGAAACTTGTTTTACAAAAGCACAAATAATAATTAAAATTCATTTGTTTGATCGTCGAAATTTACACACTATGCCCAAATATTGTAAATCATTTATATATAAATCTAAATTAATATATGTGAACATTATGTCACAAAAGAAACTTCAGGGATCAAAATTTATAGATTAATCCACCCCTAACAATGTACATATATTCCATATATGGACTAACAAAAAGTGGGTCAAATTTTTTGTTTGCATTCACATGAGTGATTGAGTCATGTGATTTTATATCAAGAATATCATCGCTATTTTGAGGATTGAATAATTGGCCACGAGGCGCAACGACTGATGTGTACAAATTAATATAAAGATTTCACAAAACTTTAACAGTTTATGGGTGACGCGATATGACAATCATTAATATTTCATTTTTCTTTTTCTATTTCTTCTGATTAAAAGATCAATTATAAACATTGCACAAGAAATAACAATACCAATAATCCTTTTTCTTATATATCAATATGATGTATGTATCTTTATTTACTTCAAGTTTAAACTAAAATAGTCAGAACTTATCATTCCACTAAATTTTGCTGTAACTCTCTATGTCATAAATAATAATAATAATAATAATGGTTTTGTTGCAGCATGCCCGATATATGACTGAAATGATCATTGTTTAACATTTATAAAATCAAGAATTTAAACGTTTGATTTTATGTGTCTATCAGCCAACACTGGATTCACTTCACCTGCAAATGTCACATGAATCTCTCTGAATGGTTTTTCGAAACTAATAGTGTATGATGATCTAGGGTTATCAATGATCACAACGGTTTTCAACCATTCAAAAAACTTATTAGCAAAATTCAAGCATACTGTTGCATCCTAAAAAAAATTATATAAGTATAGATATAAATATTTAATAAATGATTTTTAAATTAATTAATCACTTACCCACATATCAGTTCTGACCATAGTGGGTATTTCTAATGTTTTGAATTCTTGTATGGACTGTAAAAATCCATTATTATCTCTGAATCCGACTATTATTTTGGGTACACCAATAAGGAATGATTGTGTCCAGAATTTCATAAGCTTATATCTATAAATCATACATACAAACATATATATCAATACACATGTATAATTAGTCTTATATGATCCATTATTTATTTGGAAAAAATAGGTTTTTCATAAATAATAATAATTAAATATGGCTTACTACCTTTCAAAGGTATAATTGTCTTTATCATTTTCAATCATTTTAGATGTTTTCAATTCAATATATTTACTAACAGGATTTTGAGGATTTGGTGGCTTTGGATCTTTTTTTTTATAAAAAAAGTAAAAAGAATAAATAATAAACAATATTGTATTAAGAACATAATTTTTAAAATAACTTCTCTACCTGAAAGACAATCAATCTCAGCACCCATTATTATTTTATGATTTCCTAGACATGTTTTTGCTACAGAACAATATATTGAATTAGAGTTGACTATATTGGTCTTTCTGTTGATTAATTCAGCATCATCTATTTCATAAGGTGGCTTTGTAACTGTGCACAAAGATTCAAATTTGTAACCCCAATAAGACATTAGCTGTTGTCTTGAGGTTTTCCCAGATGAATTTTCTTTTGAATATTCTGTTTCATGTTCTTCTATATAACTTAATTTAGTAATAAAAGAAGAAATAAAACATTTATTAAATTTTGAAAACCCAAAAGAATTTCTAAATATAAAACTTACATAGTGTTCTTCATACAATTATTAATTATCAAAGAAAGATAATTGTTAAAGTGTGATATAGTGATGAAAATTAAATATCTTATATTCCGAATTTTAAGGATAATCACTTACATTGTATAAAGTAGCACCAAGCTCCCATGGCTCATTTTTGTTATAAGGTGTGCATAAAATTTTTGTAAAAATTCCTCTCCAAGAAATCTACACATAATTATAATTATAATTATAATTATAATCATATTTACATTTATATAAAGAAAAATGTAATGTGATTTAGTGATATTTACCAAATCAATTTTAGTGAGATCTGGATCGTTCGATGTATTTCTTATATTATTTAACAAATCTAACAATGGATGAATTGGCTCCGATCCCATATTTTCTCTCTTAATATAAGTTTCATATCCTTGTGATAAATCGCCATGTCGTAGATCTGGCGGATAATAGTATTTCTAATAATAATAATATTTTATAATATCAATAATAACACCTCTTTTAAATAAAAACATCAAGAATATATTATTTACTTTTTTACCAATTCTCTATCATCATGATGTAATTTACGTTCACCATCGTAACTAAAACATGTTATTTCAATTGGTAATTTATATGTCACACACTGACCAGAAAATCTCATTAATGGACTTATTGGAAACTTGTAGACTTTCCCTTGTTCCAAATCAGTACCACCACTTTTATTACTTTCATTATTAATTCCATTATTAAGTGTATGTTGACTTTGATTATGATCAATTTTTGGAGTTTTCGCTTGTAATAAAGTCTCTGCACTTTCCATTATAAACGTATTTTTGGGTGGCAATTTATGTCGTTTTATTTTGTCTAATTGAGGTATTATTATTGAATAAACTTTGTTTTTTTTTGTTTAATAAACGATATAAAGAGATTGATCATTTTTCTTTAGCACGATGGAACATTCAGTGTATAAAATATTGCCGTGTAACTAATGCAGATTTCTACAAACTTAGAAACTATCTGCTAAAATCTAGGGGTTAGTTAATTTAATGGGGGGGTCTAACACAATTGTAAACGAGGTCGCCAGTTGCAACAAAACTTCAAGATTGCCTGAATTAATCTCAAGAGATTTTCATTTAGAGATAAATTGGAAATCTTGATTGATTTTCCATTAAGAAAATTAGATTTAACAAATTATGTATCTCCTACATTATCATGATCTGTTAACAATTCAAAAAGGAGTTGTTGAATTCCTCTGACTCGGATGCATTGATAAATCCTTTACAACAAGTTGGCCTTTTATATATGATTTGTAATTCAGTGTTAAGTCATTATGGTGGATTGAATAACAGATATTATATAGCATGTGCGCGAAATTGGTTTAAAAATAAATAGCATAACCTTGATGATAACTGTGTGTCAGTCTATTATTATTACTATATTATTGTAAGCATATATATTGATTATTTTTTATATTACCATCTAATCATCTAATATCGTGCTGCACACAATTTATTTATGTTGGAAATTCTTTTTAATTATCTATTTAAAAGGATTTTTTTGTAATATATTTAGACAATAAAAACATTCTTAAAAAAAATTGAAATATATAATAACCTACTAAAGATTTAAATAAATAATACAATACTTCTATTAAAAACAAAAATTTATTAATGAGCTTGAATCATCTTTAAACCATATTAGCCCATGAGTTGTGAATTATCATCTGGAGGATATTTGGTCTGACAAAATGTCATTAATCTTTTAATCGATTGTATCCATTTGCGTGTAGTTTCGTCATTAAGCACATGAGCAACTTGAGCAGAAAAAATCTTTTCACGAGCAGAACGTTCATGAATACTAAAAAAAAAAAAAAAAAACTTTCAATAACTTATAATGATCCTTTTTTTATTTAAAGAATATTTAAAATATTTTACTTTACCCAACCATAGTGACACCTTAAATCAATACATTTTATTAGTTGAAAAAAAAGAATCAATTGTTACATCAGTATTAAAATCAATATTGGTTTTAATAATTAATAATTAATAATGCTTACCAATAGGCCAGGGTGCATTTCCAATGGAAAGTCTCAAATATGCATCATTTGCGTTCATATATTGTCTTTTTTGCATAAAGGACGCAATCTCCGTTACTCGAGCCAATACGTCAGGTTCAATTGACTAATAAATGGATAACATATATGTATGTAAATTTGGTATTTAGGTATATGATTATTATAATTATTATAAAATATTATAATACACACTTTTTTCTTAAGTAATCTAAAAAATGGTTGCAAATATTCAGTTGATTGTTTTTGAGTAGCTGCAGCTAATTTACCTTGCCTACTTCTCTTTACATGATCAGGTCTATTATTCATTTCTTGTTCCCATTCTCTTAGCAAGCGCTATGTAAAAATTCAAAAGAATTAACTTGGTAAACAAAATCTTAAAAACAAACAATTATTTAATAAATAAATATACCTTTAGAAAAGTATATATAAGAACATAAAGTTTATCAGAATCTTTTTCAATCAAATCTATAGTTATTGGTGTGTTATCCTAAAAAATTCAAAAATATTGATTAACTAATAACCTATATAAAAAATATGAAAAACCTATTTTCTAATAACAAGATATAAAATATTGATTAATTACCAATGCTGGTTCTTCAATTGTAGCTTCTTTTTTCGAAGTTGAACTAGTTTCATTATCATCGTCATGTTGTTTTTTTAAAGCCTCCAAGTTCAAACCTGTCTCCATTTCCTCCAAGGTCTTCATGAAATCATTACGTTGACCCTATATATGCGTGTGTGTGTGTGTGTGTGTGTATATATATATTCATGAATTACAATTGACTATTTGAACTTATTTATTTAACTATAATATTTCACCTCGGTTCTTTCCTCGATCAGTTCAAGCGCACGTAACCGTGTTTTACGATCTTTGTCAGATTCACCAAATAAACAAATTGGCTGTCCTTTTGCTCTCAAACGACGAATGACTTCTTCAGAGGGAATGTTGAAAGCATTGCTATTACTTTCATCCTAATAAATGAATGTTAAATTAAATGTGCATAAAGCTATTTGAATAATTTTATCAAGTGGAATATTAATTAGTTGAAATACCTCTTCAATGTTATGTTCACTATCAGAACCTGACTTTTCCGATCTATCATTTTCAATTAATGTAACAAGCTAATATTATATAATGATAATTTGTCATTATTGTCGTTGATTTAATGAACAATCTGTTGACATGTATTAAAAAAAAGGATTCTTACCAACTTATTTTTTTCTTTGGCCTTTTCCTAAAAAAAAATAAATATTTTAGATACAAGTGAGGGTTATTTAATAGATTTATAACATTTGAAAAAAAACCTAGCATACCTCCCGTTTTCTTTCTAATTCGGCTTGTTTAGTCAAATACTCTTGCTCCTTAATTTTTTCTAAATCAGCTTGCTTGATATATTTCTTTTTTTTTGGTCCTTGATCGGAGGAGGAAACAATACTATCGATTAATCTTTTTTTCTTTTCTATTTCAGCTTTTAATAGATCCATCAATATTAATATAATATAATAAATTTCTTGATTTTTTATAATCGTTAATATTTTATTTATATTGATGATATTACAATTATGTTACTGACTGAAGAAATAATAGAAACAATACAATGTGGTGCAAATCAATTTTAGCGAGAAAAAAATTTAAATTATAATGTTACAGGCATATAATAATAAATAATACCATATTATTGTTTTTTTTATAGGAGTATTGTCTGATATTTTTATCCAACATATTGGTTAGAAGTTTAACTATCTTGTGGTTCAATAAGAAGTTTTCTGTAAAAGAAATTTAATAATTTAATAAAATATTTTGTATGTTAATGTTGAATAGATGCCATCGTTCTGAATATGACTTTGTAATTTTACAAGTGCTAATTAATACAAATAATGTCTGTAAGATAGATATATTGATATGAAATACTCTAAAAGACAAAGTTGGATTAATGAGTGTCCTATCATTTATGTAAATATAACAAGAAAAATTCGTGAATCGCAACAGACTTAAATTTTCTGTCGTAGCAGTAGTTGTACAATTGCCATTTTGTTTAAAATGATAATTTAAATCGTCAACTCTGTTATGTGTCAGTTTTACAAAAACCTTTAATTGGTGGATTCTTTAGGTCCACATGATTGTTCATATAAAAACTATAGGAACTTCGTTTTGGTATACGATGGCATCATTTTTACTTGCACACCCCGAATTTGATTTGATGGTTTTTGAGTATATTTAATATTATATTCCCTATCATTGTCAAAAGCTGATATCAGAAAATCTTTGGTTTCGCTCACATCTTGTTCTAATTTTTTAATCAAGTACATAGAACAATTTGATTTGTTTGAAAATTCAAACAATGATTTATAAGATTGTATTTGGACATAGAATTTATTTAACTTATATCTTTAGATGACTAATATTGATCTTTTCAAATATATCATTTTCTGCCTTTTGCATTGTTCAGAGTTAACTCAATTTCAAGATCAACTCTCTTGAATTATTTCCAACAATATTCTAAAGAATTATAATGTGAGTTTTTTTTATTTTGAATCCTATAAGATAGTAATTGATGATAATAATGATAACAAATTTAAATACCTTAATCCATTTTCCCAGAGATTGCTAAGAAACTTTGACTTATAATCTACCAATTGGCAACTCTGAATCACTAGACATTTTAGTGATGATTATACATGACATATATTTGTTCTCTTCTATTTCACCCTGGATGGAGAATGAGAACAAATGACAACCAAATATATTTTCACACACACACAGGATTAAATCATTCCCTGTAATAAAAAATTAATTGTCAGAAAGCCGTGATATCATGGATCCATTGGTTGAGATCCTTCATTCATCTCAAATTTTGAACAATATCTTTAAGATTAAAGTTAGGAATATTGGTGTTCCAACCTAAAGCACATATAAAAATATATATTATATACACGTATTAATGCGAAAAGTAGTTTTAAAAATGTATATTAATTAGACAAGATAATATTTACCCGCTCCTATGACTTCTGCGCCATTAACAAGGGTCTTTGGTACATACTATTTTGGATTAATGCCTTTGCCATCTTCAATCAAATTATCAAGCAAGTCATTGCCACCTGGATGAAAGATCACACGTGTAAATGATAAATATAACAAGAACTTTTACTTCCCTATATTATCAATAAATAAATTTAAAATAATTGATTAGATTGTAAAATACATAGCATGTGTGTACATATTTATGCTTAATTTTAATTTAAAAAAAAAACTCTTGCACTGTATCTTGTAACAATTGACTCAAAGATTCAAATAAATTGAACCCATCAAATCACAGAGTCAAGATTAACAATATTTGGTTTTTATGCAACCTATTATGAATAGATAGATACATTTAAGGCTCCGAACGAATCAATGAAATTCGAACCGATTCGAACCGATTCGAATTCGAATCGAATCGAATCACTT
>CAJVPN010001061.1:0-18068 GCA_910592215.1 Entrophospora candida
CAATTTTAAATTCATGAAAATTATTAAATCTAATTTGAAATAAAATAAAATACAATCAATTTCTAACCTTTTGTCTCGAATAAAGATAACAAAATGCTTCTTTAAAACAACCTACCTTAGAAATTTTTTTTCATAATAGTAATGAATAATTTTTATACATTGTTTAAACAATTTATTATATTTTATTAAATAAAATTCAAAAAATTTATATGAAATTCGATAAGTCGGTCAAATGTGCCCCCGCGTGACCGACTTATCGAGTTTATATATGTTATAAGAAATTATTAGTACAACAATATCCAAACAAAAAAAATTAGAAGGATTTTTTATTTACAATTAGCATTTCATAATTATATATTTGTTAAGTATTTATGCAGAATATTCAAGCCAAAGAAAAATTAGATACAATCAATTATATAGCTATTTATATGTTTAAAAATTATGCAAAAGAAAAAGATTTACTACTTAGATATGCTTTCCAACAATACTTTCATGAGTTGATTTATAAGCTTCCCAAAATGTTAAAAACCATTCAGTAAGAAAACCTTCTGGAACGTCTAACGGCAATGATAAGTCTGGAAGTTGTTTATAATTAGTTAGTGGTGAGTCATTATCTTGATTATTTCGACCCTGACCTTTATTACTATCCTTTTGTTGTGGTGAAAATTTATCATCATGATCAAACTTTTGCTGATTTTGATTATGATCCATGTTCATAATTCTTGTTCGAGATAAAGGAGCAGAAGATGTTATTGTTGGTGATGTAGATGATGAAATCGAAGGTGAAGAAGTAGAAAAATATAATTGTCTAACATCCACATTACCATCATCACTATTTTCGTTGTTATTGTTATCTGAATCAAACTCACACTTGATATTTAATAAATCCTTTTCTTCCATCTTAATATCATTATTATCATCAAGATATTGTTGATTATTCTCATGCTCAGAAAAACCAGATTTCAAATTTAAACCAAACAAATCATCAAGATCAGATGTTTTTAGACAACCATTATTGTTAATTCTAGTGTTAACATAACTATTGTTTCCGAGGGAAGAAAAAGTCGACTTGTTAAAATTTGAATTATCAAATTCTTGATTAATCATTGTCGCTGTTGTTGAGAATTCCCGAGTATTGTTATCAAGATTATTATTACTAGTTGTAGTAGTTGGTGTAATAGTTGTTGTGGTTGAAGGTGATGATGGTGTATAGTTATCAGATACGGTGGTGGTGTTGGTGTTTTTGTTAATATTATTTGAGGCAAGTCCATTGGGAAAATTGTGAGCTAACCAAGGCGGAGGCCAATTTTCTAGATTTTTTTCGTTGTAATAAGTTCTTGCAGAATCTTCACAGTCATTTTTTTTCATAAAATCATAAACAAAAGCTTCCATTAAGCGTAAAGTTCTTTTACGAAATTCTTCTAGCTCTAATTGTCTTGGTGGTGACGACATATTAATAGCAAGCAAGTGAACGAGTGTATTGATTGATTGATTGAGTGGGTGAATTAATATGAATTTAAGAGTGAGTGAATGTGTTGTATTTAATTGTTTTGTGATTATGATTATTAATTGATTTGGAGGAAATTGTAAAAAAAAAAAGGAAAAATTCGTAGTAATAAATCTATTTATGCACAGTATATATAATGACTAATAATATAATGAACGTGATTAAAAGTGATTACATATTAAATTTTGTATTTAGCTTGGTAATATTATTATATCATTATGATTAATTTAATCTTGGAATCTTCCAGATTCTAGAATTACTTGCCAATATCAAATATTTGGTTATAAACAATATTTATCATTATCATCGTTAAGTACTTGATTATTATCATTGTTAAATACTTGATTATTAGCATCACTATTATTGTTGTTGTTAATTGGAATCTCCCATCTCTTAGATGCTCTCCATAATTTTAGATGTGAAATCGATGAAATTATAAATTGTATTATCATCAACCAGCCAAGCATTACGCTAATGCAATAGGTTTCACAAAGTACCCTATTAAAAAAAACTACATACTTTTGACCATCAAATCCAACACCTATACATTCTATATCAAGTCTTTTAAATAATGGAAATACATTTGTAAGTCCTTGGGGGGGGATGAAAAAAATTAAGAATTGTTTAAAAGATAAAAATCGAGAAAAATTGAGAAAAATTGAGAAACATTGAAAAATTACCAGCTGCAGACCATAAATAAAAAAGTGCTCTAAAAAATCATTTTAAAGATTGTTAGATAAATAATATAAATAAAATAATAATTATTAATAAAACAAACAATTGTAGCATACATGTCATTGAATATGTCAGACTGATATGGTCCACTTAACCATCGAAATTTGAATCTTAGATAGAAATATACTATTTAATTAAAAATAATAATATGTTAGCAAAAAATATTATTAAAAAATAACATTAATAGAAATATTGCCCTCTTACATATGTCAATTAGCGTTATTGCCAGCAATAAATGATAAAATAATTTCAATCCATATATTTGAAATCTAGAAATTATAATAATTAATTAAATTAATAAATTACCAAGCAACAATTAAATATTAATAAATTAGCAATGATTAAATACATTAATAAATATTTTTAAAACATACACTTCTATTGAGAAATAATAGTCGAATATTGTTCTATCTTGATTAAAGCCCACAAATGTAATCAATTGGATTATTTCTAGAAATAAGTAAAAAGATTTAATAAAATATTTGTTATTTGTTTGATTTATTCTGTAATTTTTCACGGAATTTACCCAGAAAAATAATTAATACTGTATTTAGTAATTGGAAAAGTCTTTGGCGTCTGAAAAATAATTTTCTTTCATCAATTTCCACCATTTCTTCTAATTTTTTATATTTTCATCAAGAAAATAAAATTTCTTCTCAAATCAATTTTATTTTTCTCTTCCGAACGATTCGATGAACTATTCATATTTATAAAGTTTTCCATTTGTTTTCAGACTTTAATTTTTAAAGTTAGCTTAAATTAACCGTGTTTCAGTATGCCCATTAATGAACCAATAATAACAATTATAATGTCACAAAGAAATTTCTGGGATCAAATTCCTAAAAAGGATTATTACATTTTTCCTTTATTATTATTATTGTCGCCGAAATCAGTATAGGACATTGCGTGCTCGAGTTTGTGTTACATAATAATAATATAAATAAATGCAAATTTTGTTGATTTCTTCCTTTTTTTAAGCATAATGAACATTTCATTTATCACAGTGACTTTGAACAAAAATCAAATTGTGCATACTGCAACTAAACCAGACAAAGGAATATCGGAATTTCAGGAATCAAAATTTGTAATGTGATTATTAAAATCTCACATTTGTTATCTTTTGTTTTTCTTTGATATATAGAATTATCTCTATGTAAAAATAGTTAATATAAAACTAATTTATATCAGATCTACCATAGCGCCCAAAGAACAAGTGAAAAAATTGCTCCTTGTATTTTTCACAATAAATGATACTCAGATACTGGAAGCTTATCTAAGGAATGAAAGGATTACTTATGAAATATACCAAGAAAGAAAAATAATAAACATTAGGAAAAGGAAACAGAATGAAGGTGTGCTATTACCAAACAAAAAGCAGAAATCTTTGAAAAAGTAAAATAAAATGCAATGAATCTTATTATTACATATTTATCTATCTATTTGTTCTTTTTAGTCCTTTTAGCAACATAAATCATAATTTTAGTATTAAAATTCTTGCTAAATAAAATTCAAATCATTTATTTTCTTATGAGCTTTTAAATTGAAGTGTTCCTAATGTAGGCTTACACCAATTATGATTGGTGGATTCTACATCATCTCGTTTTTGATTAATATCATTGTAGAAATTTCCTATTTCATATTCATATTTCTCCTGGAGATTTTCAATAAAAATTGTTAGTCACTTTTAAGAATCAGTTATTATATTATATATAAAAATATTGCACTTAAACATACTGCAAATTGTCGATTGTATCCATAAACTGTCCACAACTATACATTTGAATGACTTGAATTAACAAATTATATATATCTTCTGCTTTCATTTCACTTTTTGTTGGGGGGATTTTTCCGATTGGTATTGTTACCGGAGTTAGATTTTGACGCAGATCTTTTGGTCGAATCTCTTAATTCCGGGACAATTTAAATTTTATTTCTATTTTTATTTTTATTTTTATTTTTATTTTTATTATTATTTTATTTAATCTATTATTTATTTTTATTTTTATTTATCAATAACGTGTATAATTATTTATTATCATCTGAATTCGTGCTACGTTTCGCGTATTATTATTATTATTAATCAATCCGTAGCACATTCATATTTATTTAGCTTTATTAGTAGAGATTAATGACGATTCTCCCGGAACGGGAGGAATCGCTCAAAACGTGCGGATTCGCCCAGGTACAAAGTGAGCGAATTCGTCCAAACCGAGTGGATTCGCGCAATTCGGGCTAATATGTAAATGAACATGTATATAAAGAACTTGATTTCGACCTAATGTAAAAGTAACTTTCTAACAAGTTAATTAGTTTCGACTAAATAAACTAAATAAATAAAATAGTAATATTTTATGTTATCACCAATTAAAATACGCTAACAGTATCTAGAAATTGATCTATTAATAGATTGATCAATTGCTTGATTAAATTTCTGTTTTTCTAATAAACAATTAAACTTTAATTTCCTCAAGTACAATCACTCAAACTTGTGTATTAATTTTTTGTTCATCTTTAAATTTTTTTTTAATTGTCATTGTAAGAATTAATAAATTAGTGTCTGACATTTCTGCAACTGCAAATTTTAAAGCCCGAATTGCAACCTTTCCTGAAACCTCTGAACCCCTGAAACTGTCTGCAACTATAATTATGATGGCTTAGTATTAAAAATGGAATCACATAACTGCAAAAATGATGTTTATTTATTTTTAAATAAAATCATTACTACTACTATTGTTGATTATTTCTAAATAAAAAAACAATACTATCTTTTACCATTAATTATCTTTTATTACTAACATTAATTTTTTTTAATAAAAACCATTTTTATAAAACTGATTATTCATCATACATATTTAATATATATTAATATCCATATTAATACTAATAGTACATGTCAGGAAGAATATTATTATTATCATTGATTTTTAATTATGTGACAGAATTGTTTCAGCAGTTGCATTAGATGTTGATTTTTTTTGGGTTGCAACTAAGGTTGCTTGCCAAAACCTCTTAATGACTGTTGAAACTCTGTTGAAACTCTAATGAACAATTAGTATATACCTTGTCAAAACTCTGATGACTGCCAAAACCCCCAAATGCGAAACTCTGCCGAAATTCTAATTAACAATTAATGTGTAACCTGTCAAAACTCTGTCAATTGATTTCTGGAGGAGTTTCGCCCACAACCTTAGTTGCAACCTACTGAGTTACTGAGTTACAACATCCTAGTTGCAATAACCAGCATAAGATTTGATTAAGTTTTCTATTTTGCCATCCAATTCTTGGCAATATTTGGTAAATTTCCTGGTATAACTAAATGCTGGGATAATGAATGTGTGCTCAAATTTGCACATATATGCCTTCATATATTGTAAGTCTAGATCAGAAAATTCCCATTGACATTTATTAGTAAACTTTTTTGGTGTCAGAAGGAAACAAAGCAATTTTAGACCTTGTGGAATTTGTAATTTCAATAGTTATGAAAACACTACCTTCTGGAACAGCAATGATAATAACAGTAATAATAATAATAAAAACCATTCAGAGATTTGCATTGTATGCAATAAATCATATAGAACAAAAGGCAGTTTAATCTGATACAAAATACAGTCATTGACTATCAAGAATATCCTTTAAATGTTCTTCTTCTTTCCAATAAATAGAATTTGGAAAAAAATCATTTACTGTTTCGTGTAGTGGGGGTATGATTATTACTTCATTTGACTCATTATACTGTATGAGACATTAATACAATATTATACATGGATGTCAAAAGAATTTCAAAAGGTAATTGTTCTATAATAATTGTTAATAATTTTGTATGATATATTTATTTATTTATTTATTTATTTATTTATATTTCTTATTATTAGATAAATATGATAAATAAAATAAAAATATATTACTTGGTAAACATGGGTCGGGTAAATAGATCAATTAAACCACACAAACTTTTAAATACAAGAATTTAGAATAATTGCCGAACTAAATGCTATTGGCAGATGTCATTTCATCAACAACGTTTTATGAATTATTTTTAGAGGTAAATATCAGTAATATTATTAAAAAAATTATAATATATCTTTTCCAAAAACAAAACAAAAATCAATTAAAATGAATAAAATATGATCTTCAAATATTATAATATTAATATCAGCCATAGGAATTTTCCACAATTTTATAACAGGATTTCGCGCCCTGTTTGCTGCTTCCAATTCGCATCGTTTTAAAGATAGAGTGTAGTCACGTGATTTTATAATGATCAGCGAAGATAACAATTCCTTTAACCTCTTAAAAGGAACGGACCATGTTTGTGAAAAAAGCAATTTTGAGTTAATACCTATATACCATTACTGTATGTAACCCCTTACCTAGAACATTTTTGGCTTAGAAACAATGCTCACTTTGCATAGTAAAATATAAAATGCGGATCTTCTTTTTTAATTTTCTCAAAACATCACTCACGTTTCTATTGAAAAGCCCCCATTTGGCTAAACTGACTAAATTATTTAGTCATATATTAGATTAATTTTCATACACAAAATTCATTTTCAGCATGTAAAAATTAAAAAATAGTTTGCGAAAACCCTATATATATAAAAATCGTGAATCCCTAATTTTTTAAAAAATAAAAAATAAAAATATTTTTTAATTCTTTACACAGAATTTCACACGAATGTTCCAGTTTAAAAATTATTAATCAATAACAAGATAATACTTATTCTGTTTCTATTGATAATCTTGCTCCTAATAATAGTATAACATAGTTAAAAATCCTTTTATAGATAGATCGACGCTACAAAGATCAAAGGAGGATCGACAATTTATACATGAAGAGTATTGTAAAATCGAAAAAAGTAACACTTAGGAAAGTGAGTGACGCTGCACATTTGCACAATTTTTTTTCACTATTTTTGTTCTTTTCTGAGTAGAAATAACTCTTTTTGTCCGGAACTGGATTTTGATTTTATCAATAATAAAAGTTTCTAAATTTCGTTTGCCATAACACCCAAATTTGATAGAGATTTACATCCGCCAAGTCATTATCGTTTTGATTGATAGACCTCAATAGCCAATGATTGGATTTTTATCTATGTTAATAATAGGAGTAAAGTATTGTACAACAAGGAACAGGAATGGAACAACTTTGAATACCCTACATTCTACCCTTAATATAAAAAATTTGCCATATCAACAAAATGAAATGCAGAAAAAGGTTTTGTTTTATGGTATATATTTCTATTTCGGAGTAGTCAAAAGAATTAAAAAGGCCTGCAAGACCAATAAAAGTTATAGGATATGAAAAACAGTGAAAAATATTTTTTTAAAAATGGGCGATATTTATTTGTGTAACGGTTATTATATTGAATGACAATTGATCCGCAATGTGATAATGAATTTTGTTGTATGGGAAATGGACCAACTAAGAGTGGGATATTTTGTTTTTGAGAAAGTTAGAAAACAATTAATTGCGGGTATTTAGTAAGCTAAAAGGAATCCCTTGTTATAATAATAATTGTATGTAACTACAGTTTTGGGTTCGGGTGTTGCCAACTTTTTGTTGGTCCATTTCCCATAAATTCGAAAATTACCAAAAAAATCACTGTAACACGATGATCTTGTGTAAGGTTCTACAAAATATGTCCCTTTTTTATTAATTCAGTTAATTCAGTTAGAACAATTTTTAACGATATAAATAATATCCTTGTTGTGCACATATACAATATATCTTTTGAATCATATGAGCGACTACGATGATGAAATATGAGTTTTAATTTAATCTATTTTCAGAAACGGCTTATTTCAATATTAATAATTGGACGAGACAATTATTAATCGGGTATAAATTAAATATACGTGTGATATATTTAATAGTATATAAACAATAAAGATTCCGAAATTATTTTTAAAAAAATTATTTTAAAATTTTTTTTTTAAAAAAAAAAAAAAAACTAAATATATATATATATATATATAATGGTTTTTTGAATTTTATTCTCATAGTTTGATTTTTTTTTTTTATATAATAAATAATATAATAATCACAATAATAACATAGTTAATAATTAATAATCATTAAATAGCTAATAATTAATAATAATAAACATGAAGTTATCATTAATGGGAAAAATAGCGTTTTTTTCCTTCATCGCTCAAGCAATTGTTCTCACTATGTTGGAATGCGTGGTCGTTTATTTCCATGTTAGCTTTGTACATCAATATATATTGGGCCCACAAGGAGATGGGATTTCTGATGCTGATTTAATTTATCATGCATTGTAAGTATTATATATAATATATATTTGATTTTTCGATCATTAATTAATTAATTTTTCTTCTTTTCCTTCCTTCAAAAAAGATTTATTTTATCACTTGGATTTCAAATACTTATGTGTATAGATGCATTACGGAATACTAATTCAATTCAATTAGTTTCTCTGGTAATATTCAATTTGCTCTCATTAGCCTATGCCGGAATACAAATATATCAACATATTATATTGGAAGAGAGGGGTACTGATGAGGCTATCTTTGTCCCATCTGATATGTACCCTACAAGTGATATGGCCAAGCATCATTTCACTTCTAGAATGAGACCATTGGAATTTACTATAATCGGATTGGTCGCGGTATTTTCACTTTACTTGTGTGTCATAGCTTACAAATTGGTTAAAGAATTTGGTTGGGAGATTTATAAAACTTACTCAGCAGATGTTGAAATCAAAAGGGCCTTCATAAATTTATCAATATTACAAACTTTGATAAAAATGGATATATTTTTCATTGGAGCCTATGCAATCCAATTACTTCCATCACAACAAATAGGTTATGATCAAAGTACGGTAGAGACAGTGTTAGTATTCGTTATTGGCGTAGTAATGATGGCAATGGCTTGGTATTCTATTGTCAAAGAATTAAAATATTTATTATTATCAGTCATAAATGCTTTGTTTGTCTGTTTAGTCTACATCGGTTACAAATTAGTCAGAATCAACTTGCCAAAATATTTCAGTGAAAATCCAGATAATGATCCTTACCAATTCACAAGACGTTTTTTAACTTTCTTTTTGGGGGTCACTTTTCTCCTTGTAATATTTTCCATCATTTATGCTATTATCTGCTTTAGAAATATGATGAATGGAATTTATGTGTTGACAGTGTATGGTATGAACAATCAAGCTCAAGAATCTCCTCATGGCAATGCATTCGACGAAGAAGAAATGTCTGGTGTAGATTTTAAACGACAATCAAAACGACAAAGTAAAATTACTGAATTAGCAAGATTTCCAAGAAGATTAAGCTTAGATTAATTCACTTTAATTTCAAACTATTTATGTATAAATATAATTTGTATAGTACATTATCATCAAACAATCGTCTAAATCTACATCTAATCTACATATAAATTTACATCTACATAGCGTATTTAATATAATTAAAAATAATATGTATATTTTTTTGCTAAATAAATTTTTTTTTGGTGAATCGCTTCTATCTTCTCTCAGTTGTATTGTGGCTTATATGATGGCTTATAACATCCATATTAAAGCATCAAGCTTTTTAAAAATCACAAAAGTCTGCCCATTTTTCACATGTAACATCAACTAACATACGCATACATTTTGTATTACAAAAACTAATTTGTTCTATAAATAAATAAAATAAATAAATAATGTTGGAGGGGTCCATTTAGTTGTATAGATATTGGTTGATCGATATTGATTGATTAATGTGGTTAGAATAAATAAATTTTTTTTATTTATTCTATTGTTTTACGAATGGGATTTAAATATATATTTATATTTATTATTATTGTTGATCGGTACTTACCACGTTTTTTTCTTTGAATTTGCACGTAAAATATTAAACGTGCACAAATAATATGTTCTAATTCATGTTAATGCCATTTATAAACATTTACAAAATTACATGTCAATCAGTCTCAAATGCAACAATAAGTTCATTCTTAGCATGACCTGCATAAAAAAACACTGAAACGCTATACCAAAAAAAAAACTCCCTTCAAAAAAAATTTATTTTTTTTATGATAAAGACGATAGTAATAAATAATAACAATTTATTGAAACATCATTCGAAAATTTATTTTTACCTCCTCAACAATCACTATCTCTCACGTCATATTCATCGCCTACAACCTCATAAAAAATTTTTTCCAGTTGTAGAAAAATAAAATAAAAAATACATATATATGACAAATGAATAACAACGGTGGTAAAAATAATGGTAGTGTTAAAACTAATAATCAAGCAATAAATAACAATTCACGTCGAACTACTCCTGCCTCAAAAAAATCTATAAGTTTGGGACCACCACCAAAACCTTCCCGTACAATAACAAACAATAACAACAATAATCAATCACAAAATCAACCCACAATATCTCGTAGTCCTTCCGCTGGCAGTGTTTTGACGAAAAATAGTTCCACGTCTGATTCTAGTAATTCTACAAAATATTCACAGCCTGCTTATGGCTCTATTAAAGGAGCACAAGCCATCAATGTACCTGGCGAGCCTATTCAACCAGTTAATAGTAATGAAAAAGATGGTAATAATAAATCTTTTAAGGGTGTCTTTAATAATATTGTTAGCTCAATGTCAGGTAAAAATTTTTTTTAAAAAAGTATATTCGATTATTTAATTATATATATTTGTATGCAATCAAATTAAAATTTTTTTTCAAATTTAACTATTAATTGATATATATATTTTAATATATTAATTAATATTGTTATAACTGGCATATAATATAATAATCATAATAATCATAATAATGATCGTTATCGCCGTCATCTATTTAGATCTTTTAACATCACAAAAAAGAGTAGAAATTTCGTCGCCTTATGATCCAGTTCATCTAACTCATGTTGGTTTTAATCAAGAAACTGGTGAATTTACTGTAAGTCGTCCCCATTAAGAATATTTAATGATTCGCATGATCTATTCCAATCTTGATTAATTAATTAACCAATAAATCGATCGATCAACCAATCAATCAATCATTTATTTATTTATTAAATTAATTATGCTGTTAGGGTTTACCAAAAGAATGGCAACAATTATTACAAGATTCTGGCATTACAAAACAAGATCAACAAGCTCATCCACAGGTTTTTATATATTTATGATTTTGTAAATTTGTATATATATTTTTATTTAAAAATATATATATATATTACATTTACAATCATCATAATCATCATAATTATTATAGGCTGTAATAGAGATTGTACAATTTTATCAAGATACAGCAGGTGGTAAAAACCCAAATGCAATTTGGGAAAAATTTAATAACGCAAGAGTTCACAAATCACCACCACCACCGCCACCACCACCATCATCATCTCCTTCTTCACGCAATGAAAAAGAATTTGAAAATCCTGTAAGTGTTAAAAACCAAAACTGGGTTTTTTTGTCGAAAAAAATTAAAATATATAAAAATCACAGCAACCATTATTTGAGAAGGATATCACAAATATGGATATATATATATAAAGGATGAAATTTTATTTTATATATATGTATATTTAAAAAAAATAAAAATAGAGAATTGCTCCAGCTCCTCCTGAACCAAAGAAAAAGCCACCACCACCTGCCGTACCCTCAAGACCTCAAAATTTACCAAGCCCATCGGTAAGTACTAATAATTAATTCTATATTTGTATATTTATAATATCTAATAATATTTAATAACGACAATAATAACGATAATAATAATAATAGGAAGTTAAATATAATAAAGGTACTACTTCACCATCATCAAAACCACGTAGTAAGTAATACATACATACATTGGATTCGATTAAAAATATACTTTTACTACATATGCCATAATTATGGATAATTTATTATTAATTGTTTTTTATAGAAATGTCACCTGAATCTCCCCCAGTTCTCCCTCCAATAACACTACTTCCACCACTTGAAAGTAAACCAGATAACAACAATATCAACAACAACAACAACAATATCAACAACAACAACAACAACAACAACAACAACAACAACAACAATAGCTCATCATTAAATAATAATAATAACAAATCAGATTATAAACAACTTCCGTCATCACCCCCAACAAAACCTTCCGCCAATAATAATAAACCACCTCGACCTAAAGATCCAATGACACAAAAAATTGCACCACCTCCGCCTAATAGTTCCGCCGGATCACCATCAAAAGTTCCACCACCACCAAATAACCAAAGACGTCGTGAGCCTCGCAAAACACAAAATAAAGACAATGGTTTGGATGTAATTGAACGGTTGAAAGCTATTTGTACTGATGCTGATCCAACTAAAATATATAGAAATCTAGTCAAGATTGGTCAAGGGTAACTATCAATTAACCATATATATAATTGGGATAATAGTTATTATTACCATGTTATATTATTTTGTTATATTTAATAAAATCCATTTACTAATTTATTATCACACAACCTATAAACTACTTTCAGTGCATCCGGAGGTGTATATACTGCATATCAAAGTGGTACTAACAAGTCCGTGGCAATTAAACAAATGAACTTGGAGCAACAACCAAAAAAAGATTTAATTATAAATGAAATTTTAGTAATGAAAGAATCAAGTCATGAAAATATTGTAAATTATATTGATAGTTTCCTTTGGAAAGGAGATCTTTGGGTGGTAATGGAGTATATGGAAGGTGGAAGTTTAACAGACGTTGTTACCAGTAATATAATGACCGAAGGTCAAATTGCCGCTGTTTCTAAAGAAGTAAGTTTAAAGAAGGGCGTGTTTGTGATAAATTGTTTGTGAAAGAATTAATTAAAATCTTTATTACTTTATATTTAAAAGACATTGAAAGGTTTATCACATTTACACTCAAAAGGTGTAATTCATAGAGACATTAAGAGTGACAATGTTTTATTATCGTTAGATGGACATATAAAATTAAGTAAGCCATATGTATACATACACACACACACACGCACACATTATTATTTATAAATATATTAATTTATTAATTATTGTTATTATTTTAGCTGATTTTGGTTTTTGTGCACAAATAAATGAACACAATAATAAAAGAACTACAATGGTGGGAACACCATATTGGATGGCACCAGAAGTAGTCACACGTAAAGAATATGGACCAAAAGTTGATATATGGTCATTAGGAATTATGGCGATTGAAATGGTTGAGGGTGAACCACCATATTTAAATGAGAATCCTTTAAGAGTTTGTATTAATTATTGATTTATTATCGATTGATGGATTGGTTATTGAATATTTACTAATTGAATGTTTACTCATTAAATCAAATTAAAAAATTTATTTATTTTTTGAAAAACTCGATTTAGGCATTATATTTGATTGCTACAAATGGAACACCTCAATTACAAAATCCTGAAAGCTTATCCACAGAATTTAGACAATTTTTGAATGCTTCATTAGAAGTTGATTCAGAAAAAAGACCGACCGCAAATCAGCTTTTAAAAGTAAATTGGAAATTCATTGAATTAATGTTTAATATTTAATATTTTAATATATTGTTAATTAAATTTTTTTTATTCATCGATATTTATTTTTTACAGCATAGATTTTTGGATAAATCAGAACCACTTAGGTCACTTACACCATTGATTAAAGCTGCAAGGGATAATTCAAGGAAATAATATAATATAATAATATAATAAAAGCAATAATATAATAAAGGCAATGATGATAATATAAATAATAAATATAATGTATTCATAATCATATATACACAACATTTATCGCAATTCACTCTCTTATAGTAACTAATATTATTATTTTTAGACATTAATTTTAATTTCACTTTCATTTTCATTTTATAATTAGAATTATATTACTATTAATAATAGTTGCTAAATTCCTCTCTATAATTTATATATATATATATAATCATATTTTAATTTTTTCTTTTCTTATCAATTATTATTTATTTATTGTTTTTTTTTGTATTTATATATATATATATAAATATGAAAATTTATCAATTGGACGAGAAATACTTATTTATAAATACATACATATTAATATTCAAAAATAAATTGTTTTCGCAATAATATATATATGCACCATTCTTTATTGAGAAAAGTTATATTAAATAACAACAGAATGTTATCATACAAATTGGTCGTTTGAAGGCGCAAGCTTTCCTCCTTCAAATGTTGTTGTATTTATTATTGCACCTCGTATAATTTGTTATCTCGAACATAATTAACATGTCAAAATATTACTTTATTTATGGCAAATTCATCGTTTCTGCATGACAGATAACTTACAGATCGCGACCGTGGATGCTCAATTAAGCCCGCTGTTATAACATCTGATCTATTTAAAACAGGAAATGTTCTCAGAATTATGAAAACATCGTAGAAACCCTACCAAATCACCATATGCCAATTGCCAACTATACAGTTCTCTACGATAAACCGGAAGAACAAGTAAAGAATGGAGAAAAAGACGGACAATTGAACAAAACTTGGAATCAAAGGAAAGGGTAGCTTTTAAAAAAATATTGACGAATAGTTCATAAATTAAATAAAGGTTGGATCACATTTCAAGACCACAAAATTAGAAACAGACTTTTCACATTCACTAAGGAATTATTACTTCAATATTTCAGTGTGTGGATGCGGGTGTCACGTTACATTATAGTAATAGTTATATTTTCGCTAGAATTTCTCTTGGGAGTATATAGTTCTGTGGCGGTATAAAAAGGACTTTGATTTTATTTGGTAAGTAAATGTACTAGTTGTGTATTTAGAGATAAAAATTGTGTGACGCAATTCGTGGCACGCAATAATAAGAAAGAAACGTTGTTGTTGGAGAATAAGCAGTTTTTGTTTTTGGCACGCGCATGAATGATTGATTAATGCGTTTTTGTATCCAATTTGGTTATTACGGCAAGAAAATAATTTGGGTTATTAATATCATTATATTTTAAATTTTTTTTATTTTTCGTGTTCTTTTTTTTTTTTGTAGAAATATATCGAGGAAAGTTAGTGTTAATAATATTAAGCAGAATTTAATGGCATGGAAAATAGCATGAAAAAAGAACATTTTTGAAAAAAGGGAATTCATATTTAATCAATTCGTCGTTTATTTTTTAATTGGACCAATCACATATTGAGCTAATCGACAAATAATTTAAGAATACCAAATAAATAAAAAGCATGATTTTGTTATTATTATCATTATTATTATTATTATTATTTGACCAGCCAAAATTATTTAATAATTTAATCAGAACCATCATTAATCAAATCCTTCACCCACTCAAGCCATTCACTTGCTTGCTCAGCTAACATTAGCAGCAACTTCCAAAATCTGTCCACATTTCCAAGTTTCTTGGGCTTTCAAATTAACATAATCAGTAACTTGACCAACTTCAACACAAACCATTCCTTTATATTCTTCATCATCTATATCAGTCGTAGCTTTTGACCATTCAATCCATGGATTCCAAACAACTATTAAGAAGGAAGAAATCAAAAATCAAAAAATATTATTAATCAATTAATTAAAAACTCATAACATTGCACAAAATAAAAGGATAGTTATACCGGTGTCTTTACAATTAATCTTTGTAACGATGAATTTTTCTTCTCCTGTATCAATGTGAATTTTAGAGGCTGGTACATCAATGTAAACACGATCAGTATGTTTATCAATCTTGATAACATCTCCTTTTTCCAAAAATTTTGCTCCGTTTGCAACTTTATCAGTATATGTTATATTATTTAAATCATGAATTTTCACTTTTAAAATATCCTAATTAAAATATTATTATAAAGTAAGTTAATTAACTAATTAATGGAAGTATTTTGTTTAAAAAAAAAAGGAAAGAATAAAAATAAGAATAAAAATAATATTATTATTAATTACTGGAACAGAAAAATAAGTATGGAGCAATGAATGAAAGTTGAATGATGATGATAAATCCTTGGTTTCTTCATTCTTGACAATAAAAGTATTTTCCAGTGTTTCTTTAGTCAACGTCACGACGAAAGTTAACTTAAATTTCTTTGGCCATTTAGATATCAATTCAGGTGAAACCTGAGAATCAGTAAGAACTGTGACGATTAGAATCAGAGAATTAGAATGATTAGAATGATTAGAGCTAGATAAAATTAATTTAATAACAGCCATGAAAAAAAAAAATTAATCACCAAATTCAACAGATACTTTAGATTCATCATCAATGATGACTTCTGATAAATTCCAGTTAGATGTACGAGCAAATCCATGTTGTGGTAAAGCTGCTGTTTCAGCTGATGGGTCAGATGCTTTACCAAATTGTGGAAAAACTAAATTATTAAAAAAAAAATATTATGAGCAAAAGAGATTAGATAACAATTTGAATCGAATCAAGTCAAATTGAATTGAGAAAATAATAATAATAATAATAACAATATTATTATTATTATTATTATTATTATTATTATTATTATTATTAGTGCTTGAAATATTACGAGATACCTAATGGAATTCCACCACGAATTGCTCTTGTTCCATCAAGCTTGGACTTTTTACTAATAAATATAATAATAATTGTCAGTATTGTGTTAACTAATAGTACTATTCATTTGATAGATTTCTCGCTTCCTTTTTTCTCACCTCAAGAATAATCTTTCTTTGCCATCATATTTCCAACTTGTAACATTAGCGCCATAGTAATAAACTAGTCAATCAATCAGTTAAGAATTTTATAAAAATTACTTTTGCAAATAACATTACTATTGCTAATAATCAATAAATAACCTTCTGCAGAAGATCCAGAGGGATGTTGAAGTACGGCTTTGTCTTGAAATTTTTGAACAGGCATTATTATTAAAAATTACGATTCGTCCGTCGTCTATGAATCAGAGAAATGTCGATCAATTTATTATTAATTTCGGTTTAGTCACTTTTGGCAAAACCGAAATTAGTGAGTGTAAACCCTAATATAGTAATGATTGTTTTATTATAATAAAAGTTAGAAATGCGAAAAAACTGTTAAAAAGCTCTTATATATAATAATAAATAATTTATAAAACTGTTTTTTGCTTTTAATTTCTTCCTTCCCCAAGAAAACCATCCGAATCATATATTTCCTGAAGGCTCTTAATGTACTCTGTCTTATCATGCTAAAACAATCTCAATAGAGCTGATTTCCGAAAAGAATTAAGCTTCCGAAGTCAAAAACCATAGGTTTCTTTGAGAGGCTATTGCTCCATAACTGGAAGAGCTACAAATGCATAAATCTCGCATTTTAAAGGTCAAAGGCAAGTGATTGTTTTTACCTAGAGGCACAAAAATTGTTTAATAATGAGTTTATGTTCAATTCATTTGCCAAAGTCCATTGTACAGAAAATTTGTCATGTCACTTTATTCAATTATTTGCAATGATATGCAGGTGTCCCTAACACAATGTCAAATTGGGTGTTTTGGGACAGAATTTGCTATATAGGATATTACAATTCTAACGCTCTAGGACGTCAAATCCATTACTAGGGTTAGATTTATATTTTTATGCATCATTCGAATGACGCTAGGTTTGCATTTCACGCGTCATTTTGGTTCGATTTTTGATACCAAATTTATTTACATATCAGAAAACGCCTGTAAAGCCCATAGATTTCTTATTTATATACCTAGCTTTTAGCCGTTTTTAATGCCTCCAAAGCTTAAAAAGCTATGCATTCTAAAAATCTAACCAAAAAAATCTAACGAAATTTTATGCTACTCAGCATTCAATTAAAAAGGGCTATGCGAAGTGAATAGATATGAATGTAATGAATATCTATGAACGAAGCATAGCATGGCTAGAACG
>CAJVPN010001062.1:0-18066 GCA_910592215.1 Entrophospora candida
ATATAATGGTGTTTTAATGTTCATAACGATATACAGTAAACAAAAATATCTCACTAACTAGTGATTCGAATTTTATGGATTAGACACCTCATTGAGAGAATTCGAATGGCAGTTGTTTTTATCCAAAACGGCCAGATATTGACCGAGTTATGGTAATTTCAGTTAATTTGATGTATTACTTTATTAATAGCAATAAAAAATTATTATTATTATTATTGCTTTATAATTTTTTCTGTAAAAATTCCGTATACCTTATAATCATCATTCCATAGCAATGAAAATTATAATTCATATGGAATTTCCGAATGCAAATTCATTGAAAGGTGTTCTTGATAATTTTTTAAAAGAAGATTTATTGGATGAAGAAGTTCAGTATTCAAAAATATTAGGAATTCAGTTTGCTGGTAAGGTCTATTGTATTTATGTGTTTGTAGAGTTAATATATTATTATGTGATTAATATTTTGGTCATTACATAAAGGTCTGAATGGCCAAATAATAGGAATAGAACTTCTTGAAGATGGACTGTATTTTGGACTTGAAGCTTTATATTTTTTAAAAGTAAGATACTAACATTCTGTTGTTGTTTGTGATTAATATTTATTTATCCTTTTTATTTTTTCTATATTAGCAAAACATTGTTAAAAAATATCTGATTCAAAATGCGGATCATCCATACAATAAAATATTTCACTGCAATTCAAATACTTTAGGAGAAGCAAGGCATTTCAAGGTTAAGTTTACCCGAAAAACAGATTTTACTCCAAAAGCAAAAAGGAACAATACTACTCTAGTTGAGAAACATGCAAATTGGTAGTGATGTTAGCCGGCTAATAATCTGCATACCTAATTTCTAAATTTGGTAACAGATTCTGTGTTACTTTCTTGCTATAGAAATAAAATTACCAATTTAGGTAGTAAACGGCTTAGCCGGCTAAGGATTTTTAAATGGCCAACATCACTACAAATTAGTACCTTTGAAATTTAAAATTGACCTGAAGAACTTGGATTTTTATTAACAAAATAATAAAACGAAATAAAATCTTAATTTTTTTATAAATGTTCCGATGAAGGATTTATTTGAAATTTTCTGGTGATAATGATTGTTTAACAGTTGTTGTATGCGAATAGACTAATTTGGGGTCTCCCATATTACTAATAATATTTAATTTAAAAATTAGTGAAAGTGTTTGAGTATCATTTATTTTGAAAATGTAAGGAGCAATTTTTTCACCTTGTTCTCTCTTCAAAATACTTCTAATGGTGCTATAATTCTTTGGTTCCATAGTAGACCTGATGTAAGTGAGTTTCATATTAATTATTTTTTATATAGGGATAGCTCTATATATCACTTAACAAATGGGACATTATAAAACTAATTGTGATGATAATAACTAAACTTTGATCCTTGAAATTCTTGGTAATACTAATGTTCACTTTGTCTGGTTTTGTTGGAGTATGCCCCATATGATAAAAAATCCGCACATAATAATTTGTCATATTGATGTAACATACGCGCATGTTTGATCAACAGCCCTTCGCGACTATGAATGAATTTTTAAAATCACTACTTACAGACAATGTTTATATAAGAATAGAGAATCACCTAGAAGAACAAGTAAAGTTTACAGGAACTTTATCAATATTACATATATACAGTATACTTTAGTCCCTATAACTTTCTGCGCCATAGCGAGAAAAAATTCACAATCAAAAATGCAATATCCTTTACAAATTTTATAATAATGAAACCAATTTTTATTAACAGCTTGCTTTATTGATTAAACATTTTTAAATAAATTTAATTATAGTAAATAAATTTAAAAAGTTACACACCCCCGCATTCCACTGAATTTTCAAAAAATCATAAAATGATGAATGAAATATAAATTCAGCCTTTTTCAAAGTGAAAACCTTTTTGAGCGAGTAGCTTAAGCTTAAGGATAGAATAGCATAGAAAATATATATACAAATTTGTGAAAGAAAATAATAAAACAAAAAAGTCACACCACTTATGTTAATTAATAAATTATTTTTTTTTTAATTAAGGAATATAAATTACAAAAATAATTAAAATAAAATTAATTAAATGAAACAAAAATTTATATAATATGTATGTATATATGTATGTATGTATATTTAAAACATACCAGATGTTTGAAATTTTAAAAAAAGTTTTTTATGAAAAATAATTCAATAAATTAATATCCTTCTATATACTCTTTTCTTCTTTAACTTCACTTTTTCCACTCCTTCCTTCTTTTCTATCACAACTAATTCAAACATCCATCCACCTGTCAATCTAATCTATCCTCCAAATAATATTTTAGGACCCAACATAACACATGTTTAATGCATTGATTTCTTTAGCTAACCAAGGCCAACTAATTCCCATTCTACCTGTAAGTTTTTGTTCATATTGTAGTAATTCATACATAAATTTAAGATTCGGTTGAATTATAACATTTAGACGTCTTGCGCGAACAAATAAATATGACGATACAAGTGATCTACCAAGATGTCTCATAATATACGCTATTGTAATCGTAGCTGATCTAGAAACTCCTACTCGACAATGAATAATCACACTTCCATTCGATCTGCGTGCATTTTCTAAAAATAAAAAAATATGTGAATGTTATTATTGTTATTATTATGATTATTGATAATTAATTTGCTTTGTTTTCAAAGAATAAAAAACCTTTTTCAACTTACCGATGAAATTTACGCATAAATCTAAATGGTTCCATAAACTATCAATACCATCATCATATAAATTACCCAAATATAATACATCAAATTCCTTCCCATCCAATCTGGCGTCTTCTCCAACTGACAATACATGTGTTATTCCAAGTGCCTTGAGCATACCAGCATTACACGCATGGCTTAAATTTCCTAAATACAAAAATGGTAAGATTCTACTTGGAAAACTTCCCTCAAATTGTGACGAATAAAACCACGAAAATTTATTTGAAATCTCTATGTTGATCCTTTCATCTTGGCTAACTTTTTTCCTTTCTAATACACGTTTCTCAATATTTAACAGTGTTGTCACATCACTTGGGTACACAAAGAAACTGCGAGTTTTTTGTAGCCGTAAGTATGCTTGTGGGAGTCGTAAAGTCTCGTTGTACATGAGATATGTTAGCGCAAGGAGTGATGTCTCTGTGTATCCATCTGCACAATGAATTAGTATCTTACGATCGTCATTATTTGCTTTTTCTGAGATGAACTCACAAAGATCTAATAGTTTTGTGATTAGTGAATCATATGAAGCTGTTGAATTACATCCTACAGCTGACGACATACAATCAACATGAATTATATCTTTGATGGATATTGGCCTAGACTTTGGTATTGTGGAAAGTCCTTCGGTTAGGCGTTGAAGCGTTTCTTTATCTGGCATTTCTCCAAGATCATGTGCCTCAATACAAATACAAAAATGGTGTGGATTATCATCGATCAATGAGATCGCTGAATCTGCAGGGTCTAACTCGGTTGAAATTGGTACATCTTGTGTATTACCTAACTATAAATTATTTAGCATGTTTAATTTATTTAATATATAAGTCCTTATATTTATATTATTTTTTTATATTTACCCAAACATTTGGTGATATTTCTGATGCTGCTGTAAGAATTCTCATTTCCTCCCTTTCCTGTTCTGGAAAATTAATTTTATTACGCCAAATACCTTTATTATCTATTGCTACAACATTTAGAAAATCTTTTTCAAAAACAGAAAATGGATCTATAAAATAAATAAATAAATATTATTATGTATAATATGATATATTTAATGCATTATTATATAAATTTTTTTTTAAAAAAAATTTATACCGAGAATAACAAAAGTTTCATAATTGATTCCAATTGATCGTTGCTCTCTTAAAATTTGTTGTGCCCAAGCAACTTGTTTTGCAACTTTTAAAACATTTTCATTAAGTCCATCCTCTCCATACACAATAATATCTGAAATTGTGGCATACTTTGCAACCTGTATCTTAAAATTCCTTAGATTTATCCCTTCTCCATCAGCCACTTTTAAAAATCCTCTTATATAATTTGATCCTTCTTCGTCATTTTTGCTTTTATTATTACTACTATTATCATTACCATTATTTAGACCATTTCTACGATTCCCATTACTATTACTATTCTCATCATTATGGTTATCATCATCGTCGTCGTCATCGTCGTCATCGTCATCATCGTCATCATTAGATGATGGTGATGATGGTGGTGGAGTGGAAGGATTTAAGATGTCACTTGGAAATACCGAGCCAATTAATTGTGATCTTTCACTACCCTCATCAGCCTGAATCAATGTTATTCCGCGATGTTCTGGAACCGGACAATTATTTACGCAAAAAAAATTATTTTGTTGAACGTTCGAACCATCCACGCCGTGTAGCCATGGAAATAACATATTGTTCGGTAAGGATTGAGTATAATATGTTTCATGAATACGATAATAATGTGAAGCTGTTAAACCTCTAATAGGTGGATTTTCACTTATTATTGGAAAAACATCAAATACTGAAGGTGAATGTGAACGTGGTGTTGCAGGTGAAGAAACTGTTGTTGTTGAAAGTGGCGAGGAAGGTGGTTGTGGTGTAAATGGTGAGGCTGGATTTATTTGTTTTTCGATCGCTGTCATTTTATCTATTCTAGAATGTTTTAAAATTCTAAACAATTTTATAATATTTATTGTCTTATGGAAGGAATTAGATTTTCAAGAAAAATTTTTTTTACTAATATCAAAATATTTATATAAATCGAAACGGTTTTCTTTTTAGTAATGGTAAAGTAAAAAAAAATTTTTTAAAGAGAAAAAATTTTTCCCTATGAAATAAATATATAAATATTATACTGTTACACAGAATAGATATGAACAATAATATGAACACTTCTATTAATTACGTATTATATATGGGGTAAAAGCAGGAAAAGTAAACGTAACGCCACACACTACAATTTTTTACAATGCTTCCAATTCTTTTAATTATTCAATTCCCTCTTCCATATAAGATATTAATCCAAACACAAAATTAGGCAAACAAGTGCTGGATTGTTTTTGAGGAATCCTCGAATTTTACTGATAGGAACATGAAATGTCATTGTCGAGTTTCCCTAATTTTTTAATACACTCTTATAATAGGATATCTGCCTTTTGAATATCATCGCCTTTGAATTAAAGCATCTTTTTAGCTAACAAGATCATCTTTAAGTTGTAGTTGTCAGTTATTTTCTTGGATTCTTGTTCTACAGAAAGCAAGCTCTTTTATTTTGCCTTCTTTTTATCCTGTAGTTATTGTGGCCCTCATCTTTTCCATAGATATGTATACAAAGATGAAGCGAGGAACAGATTGAAATTATACAAGTTAAACAACAATTGCACAAAAACATACATAGCAATAAATAAATATTTTGTATATAGCTTAGATTCACCAAAATGTAAATGACCAAAAAAAAGATCATCAAATTGACTATATAGTAATGATCTGCGCTATGTATGATTGGACCATTTAATATTCACCTATCTAGACTTTGTTTAGTGCCTGTACATGAAGATCATTACATTAAAGCGTTGGGTTCTGTTATTAAATCATTCCTTTAAATAGAAAAAAACATTCTCGGATAACTTTCTAAAGAGAACCTTACCCTTCTTTAAAGAATGTTAGAATAATGCGAAAGATTTTGTTTACAGGACTCATTGGAAATAAGGAACCTTCAAAACGTATAAAATTTTCATTCTTTGATTTTAATAATCATGTAGTGTTGTCTACATAATAATAACAAATGATCTTGAATAGTAAAGAAGCTCTCCTTGACAAAGTAGAAGTAAAGAATTAGTCCTCAGTGTAAATATTTTTATTTTTATTTTCTTTATAGATTACTTGGAAGGCGAGATGTTCCAAGAGGATGTCACTATGGGCGATATATAATAAAAACAGGGAATATATAGTAACTATAGGAGTTACTATAGGCGAAATAATAAATTAGTCGTTGCTAGAATATACACGGCAAAATTAAATTGAATTTATATTTGAACACGATCTCACAATAGATAAATTAATATTAATGTTAATTTTATTATTATATGACAAGTTCTTTTGTTTTGATTTCGTATCCCAATTGAATCAAACACTCAATAAATTCCTCACACCTGGGTGTTCCTGTACCATCACCATGTTTCTTGAAATGAAAAATTTTCACTTTTCTTTTTTGGTTGTTGTCGATTTTTTATTATTTTTATTATATATACATCCTGATGAATGGGAGGGCCAATGTTGGAATTTTGTAGTTTGTGAAGAGATTTTTACCTTTGGCATGCTATCTTTTTCAATTATTTTATAATCATTTAGATAGATTTATCTAACTAATCAATTAATTAATATAATCAAATAGTATAGACTAACTCTGGTTAATTGAGGCTTTATTTATCATTAAAGAAAAAGAAAGAATAAATAAATCTACAACAATAATAATTTTGATTGGACATAGTACAACATAATAGGCTTTAAAATCAAGCTTTGATTCAACGAGATTAAAAATACAAATAATAATAAATATCGATAAATGAATGGGCTGAATATAATTCAACATAAAAAAACCTTCACTCTTAACAATTCTATGAATGCGCGATGTCGATCGTTGTACGATAAGAAAAAATTTTTTAATAATAATGAAAATAATAACAATGTATTTTTCAAAAAAAATACTTACTAAATTAAATTACAATAACTATTATTATTATAATATACGATTTAAAATGACAAAAAAATCCAATAAAGATTCACAACAAAAAACAGTAGAAAAAAATAATGATAATGAAACCAATAAAAGTCCAATTTCTTTACTTTCAGAGAAAACATATAAAATGAATCTTTTAATTAAACCTGGAGCGAAGGAATCACGGGTTACAAACATTTCAGAAGTTCATGTTGGCTTACAGGTAAAATAAAACATAAACAAATGTATTTAGAATTTTATCATATAAATTTATGATCAATTATAAGATCGCAGCACCACCAAGAGATGGAGAAGCAAATAAAGAAGTCATTTCATTTTTATCCGAGGTATAATTGTAATTCTTTATTATTGGAAATATTTATTATTACTTTTATATTATTTAATATACTCGTTATATATTTTTATAAAGATTTTAAGAATTCGTAAAAGCGATATAAGTTTAATATCTGGAATGAAATCTCGTGATAAAATTGTCAAATTAGAAGGCATAACTCACGATGAAATATTAAATTTATTAAAATCAAACATTCAATAATTTGGAAATTAAAATTTTCATTTTTTATTGAAAGTAAATTAATATATAATTATTCTTTCATGATTCGATCGATTTACCAAGCTATTTTGCAGTTTCTCTTCACTCTCATTGAGTATAAATGCGGCCCTTCCTCAAGCCAAAATCCCAAGTACATATTTAAAGAGACCCGAGTCATTGCTTTACTAGTACTCTTGCATGTCTAGCTTAAATAGTGCATTTTCATGTATTTTCCATAATTAAATTTATGAAGAATGAAGAATTTTTAATGAAATGGCTTTTACCCCAGTGGTTCTGTTAAGAGAGTTTGAAGAAAGATTAAAGATATATATACCCTCCTTGACATGGTTTCCGGGCAAGTTTCAACTTGGATATATATTTTATTATTTATTTATTTATTTACTCTGAAAAGTTTACCGGCCTAATGAATTTTTAGCTATGTTTGTCTAGGACGTTGATGATGCAATGAACCGAGCACACCAAGATATTATTTTCAAAAATACAGCATATATCAAAAAGAAACAAATAAAATTTTATAAAGTTGGTTGATGATGGACTACAATAAAAACGGAGTCTATTGTGTATTCCTTGTGTGTGTGTGTGTGTGTTATGCGTGTGTCATTATTAATAGGAAATTCGATGAAACCTTGACATTTCGGAATCTTACCAAAAAAATAAATTATGAAAGAATTTTTTTTTTATAATTATAATTATTTAAATTAAATCGAAAAAATTATGTAACATCGGCATTTTGCGCAACAAATACTATTATAAAATTTCCAAATTCTTATAAAAACCTTTGTTTCAAAAAATATAATGAATGTCACAATTTTTTTTTTTGTGGGGTAAAAATAAAAACAATTAATTAATATTAATTAATTAATTTTTTCTATTAAGAAGTTATATAAATAGTTTTTTTTTTTTCAAAAAAAATGTATTTAAAGAGAGAGAGATGCGAAGGAATTTCAAAAAAAAAAAAAAAAAAGACTTTTGAAAATTAATAATTTCATCTAATCAAATTAACAACATACATAATATAATAAATATCTTTATCCTAAACTAAAAAATTATCGGTCAATTAATAATACATTTCATAAATTCGAAACTCACTAAAACAATTACAACAATAAAACAAAATGGAATCATTATCGCATGAAGATTTAATAGTAACAGCATTATACGATTTTGAATCAAAAGAATCTTCTTGTTTGAATTTCAAAAAAAACGATAGGATATTAGTTTTGAATCAATTAGAAACTGGATGGTGGGATGGTTTGTGTAATGGTCAACGTGGCTGGTTTCCAAGCAATTATGTAACTACAGCTCAAATTGCTATTGAGCAGGAAACATAATCATCCTCATTATCTTCCAACTAAAAACAATAATCGACTTAGATTTATATATATATATAGATAGATAGAATTAAGAATAGATTTAGATTTAAATTTAGATTAGATATAGATAGACTTAGATTAGATTTTAGAAATATATTTCCTAATAAAATTTAAAATTTTCATTATTTTTTATCTTTACTACAATTATTTTTAGTAAATTTTTGTGTTAATTTTTCAAAAAAAAAAAAAAAAAAAAAACGATTAAAAATTTTCTTTTTTGAAAAAAGTGCTGCATAAAATATTACGGTCATAATTTTTTAAGAGTATACTCTACCATTAAGTTATAACCCGAACTTGACCAAAATTGGGTTTGGGTTTTTGACCAACTCGATACAGGCCTCTAGTATTCAGTGACAACAGAGGGAGGACCTGAACAATCTTAGCAGATGGTGTATTTAAAGTTTAGGCATAATTACTCTTTTTTTTTATGACAGTATATTTAAAAATCAGGTATTGGTATGTTTGAACCGGGTATGGTAAAAAATCGACTCCCTTCAATAACCAGATTATATAAACATGCATGCAAAAGTAAAATATAAATTTTTTTCGATTCATCAATAAAATTGTTTTCATGCATTACACTACTTGAATAAGACACGTAATATTTTGATAACGACAATTCCAAACCATTAACAGTTGGAATAAAGAATTTATATTTGTTATAGAAATTTCAGGAAAAACTGAAGGAAATAATGACAAGCCAATTCGAAGGTGCGTCATCACGAGCTTGCAATAATCTGGACACGTTCAATGTACGTTTTATGCTTATTACCACAAATATTCTTTCTTCTTATTATAAAAATGGTAATTAATAAAATCTCATGGTGAAATAATATCCTATATTTTATGGTCATTTACCTTATTATTTGGGTTTGGTGGTTTTGCATTTCATGATAAACCCATCATCATCATTATATAAACCACATGGTTTATTTTAATTAAGATAGAAAAAATCAATTGAAGGTAATTTTTGGGAAAAAATTGATAATAAAAATTTAGTAATTTTTTTATATTTGAATTTTTGAAGATTTGCTGTTAAACTCCAAATACACCATCTACTAATATTGTTCCAACAGAGACTCCAATATCAGGCGCAAAATTTGAGATATATTGTTTTCTTAACAATGTAGAGGATGAAATCAAACTAGTGATCAATATTATAATAATATATTCTTTATTGATACTTTTTTTTTGGATACAAAAAAAAAAATTTTTCTACAGTAATTATAAATTAGATTCTCCAACATTTTCTAACATATCAAAATGAAATGTTGCAGGCTTAGTAATTACAATGAATTGATGCGATTTGTTATGATGTTCTTTTAAATTAAAAAATATATATTAGAGTTATTAAAATTATCATAGATTATAAATAGAAATTTAATTATTAATAATAAAATTTACCATTTTCAAATAATCCTTCAATAGTACACTCTTCACATAAGTCTAAGCCTTTACAATCCCTGCAAACAAATCGAGTCCCTACTATTGGATTCTTATTACATGAACTACACTATACAATATACAAATATTGTTAGTTAAGAATACCACAAAAAAAATTTCAGATATTAAACTTACAGAATGTCCATAATGTACATGATCTTTACTCTATATATCAGTATATAAATATATAATGAATGAATAATATGAAATTATAAATTATAAAATGATTATTCGATATTTGAAAAAACCTGGTTGATACTATTTTGCTGAAGATTATGCAAGTGATCCATAAAATTTTCATCTGATAATCTATATTTATAATTAGTTTACATTAAAATTATCATTAAAATTTATTTATTCTAAATATATTATTTCCGATAATATTTACATTGAATACCTTTTTTTTCCTGGGGGAAGTTTAGATGTTCTACTATGTTGATTCACTGATGACTTTAATAATAATAAAAAAGAAATTCAAATTCTTTCTTTTTAAAAATATAAAAAACTATTTTTTAATTAATTAATTACCTTCAAATTACTATTGTTATTCCCATTTATTATTAATGAATTATTACTATTATCACTATTAATAATATTATATTTATTATTGGGGGTGTTGGAACTACCCATCATACTACCGTAAATATTATAAAAGGCTGCACTATTTTAGGTAATGTTTATTCATATTGTAACCAAATAAGCGCACGTATAAATTATATTAATTAATTAGATATCATAAGGTATAGCAATATAATATTGAATTTTTACATTTAAAAAATCAATAATAATAATAGCAATAAAATATATTGTCAAACTGCGGACCTGGAGATATAATCATTATTTTTTGATAATCTTCTTCTAGATCTAGGACTTGTAGGTGAAGGTGATTGCTGTTGTTCTTTGATATAATTATCAGTGACGTCTGTTGATCTTCTTTTGGCATGCGATTTTTTTAGAGTTGTAGGTTCTCGTTTATTGTATCTTGTTAAGCCCACTTTTTCAGCACATTGATGCACAAATTCAACAGATTCAATTGGTTCGCACGTTGGCTTATTAGACTAAAATATATTTCTTTTTAATATTAGTTAACATAAATTAAATTCTTTAGAAAAGATATTATTGAAAATTCATACCACTGGAGTAAACTCTGGATCTTTTAAATAAAATAAATTGTTATCTCTTATTTATTAGAAAGATTTTCAGTCCAATTTTATGTGTCACCAATATCTAATTACCTGGTTTGTATTCTGATGGACTTGTATGATACTTTGACCAATCAATTTTTGGAACTTCTAATATATTACGAATTTTTGGCAGTTTTTCATATACCTATTACATATATTATTAATTAATTAAAAAATTTTTCTTCCAAAAAATAAATAATAATTAATCACTCAAACAAACCCCAGCCATAATGCCTTCAACATACTGTATTGGGTCTTGCATTGCTTTCTGTTTCAATGATTTGATTTTCTCTATATCATTTTTTACTAGTCCCAATTGAAATTTTAGAACATTAATTGTTCTTATTATCATTTCATAACTATAATAAATAATGTATATTTGTATATTATGTGATATTACTATTATAATTATACTATTACTATTAATTAACCCACTTACTCTTCATTACTATGCAATAAACTTTCTTCTAAAGAGTATCCTGAACTTTCATTAGAAACAGTAATTTCTGTTATTGTCTCGTTGTTTTCGTTTGTTGATTTAGGCATGTCTTGAGAAGTGTATGATTCTTGGACAATAGAAGTAACTTCTTTTTCCTCATTATCCCTCATTACAAGTAATTGCCCTATGAAAATAAATATACAGAAAAATTATAGAAATTTTATTGGAATCCAATTTAATATGCAAAAATTTACAGGAGGTTTATAGAAACCTTTTATGATTTTTTTGCAATACAAGAAATTTAGAAAATGCAAAAAAAAATAAAAAAAATATACAGGAAATAGGAAATTTCTTAGAGGAAAATATGGAAAATATACAAGAAACAAAATCATTTGTAAAAATATTTACAGGAAGTATATAGGAAATAAATATGCAAGAAACAAATTCCCAAAAAATATAATTATTATTATTGAATTATCTATTTGTCTGAAACGTAAGACTTGTTTCCTATAGAACAAAAAGCAACAATCCATACCAACCACACATTCCACACTTATCTTTTTGAACTGACTTTGTCCATTGAATATATGAGGCATATTATTTTATTTCTGGTAAGTATGTAAGATAAAACATTGCTCTTCTGTTTTTCAAATTTAAAGAAAATCCTTCATATTCACTAGATATTGGATTATTAAGTTTGTTGAGATGATGTTCAATTATTCAATTATCAAAACTTATCAGGTTTTAAATTCTCTTTTATTAAATAAAAGAAGATTCTTCACCACTACTTGTTTCTGATATCTTGTGGCAATAATAAGTTGCTTTGTGAATCTTTTCTAGAAGTATCTTTTTGTCTCCAAGTCATACATTCACACCAATAATCTCTTGCCATATCTAACTAAATATTGTTTTAAAATGATTGATTAACGCAAAAATTTTAACTTTAAAAATAAACTTGAACTTTATATTTAATAAATTGCATAATAATTTATACATTACCTACACCATGGCTAATAATTCTTAAAAAAGTTCAAATAACAAAACAAAAAGAAAAAAATGCTAGAAAAATTGGAGACCCAACATTGAATTTTCAACAATGATTCGCAAGGTACTCCATTTTAGATTTAAGACAAGGAAGAGAACTAGGCGTTCATTATTAATAAACATATTTAGTTTGATTGGAGGTATTATTTGATATGGTTTTGAAGAAGGTATATATATTATTTATTAAAAACCAGAGAAATTTTTTTGCATTAATACTAATACCTTTTTTTTTTTTTTTTTTGGTAAATAGCCTGAACATCTTATTGATAAATATTATATCCTGTACATTACATTGGTAAATATGTTCACCTCCATAAGATTCTTATCGTAATAATCGTAATAATAAACAAATGATTGATTGGTATATTATTGTTAGTATTAAATAATAATAATAATAAATAACTATAAAGGCAAAAAAAAACAACATAATGGAGAAAACCGCTTTTTGGACAGTTTGGATTCACAAATTGGTTATTATTAGTCAGATTAGCAGATAACGTGGCCTTCAAGTTTATTGAAATTGCATTGTTGTTAAAGAGGCTACTAACCTGGTCGGAACTTCGCCCGCCTGTAGAAAGAAATTCTACAATATCGTATTATCAATATCAAATTTATTGGAAATTTAGAGCACAAAAAAAAAATTTCTCATGCCAACTTTTACTTGCCGAGGTATTTTTCAAAGTTTGTTCCTTAAAAGTTTCATTCCTGCATGATCTTAGTATTATTATTATTACGAATAATAACATCAAATACATCGCATAATCATTATGAATATGGAAACAACATTCAAGGAAAGGATTAAATAACAACAAAAAAGACAAGTAATGTTTTTTTATTTTGAAAAGCAACATAACTATTGAAATGGCTCTAAACAACATATGATTATTAGAAGTTTACAGATACGTATACTAAAAATTACTTCAGGGCTCAAAGATTTAAAATTTAATTCCTTATGTAAAAAGATTAATCTGGCCTGATGGCCTTGATGATATGATGCAATTTAATTTCAGGGGGAAGGTGTGGCTTTGAAGTTTATTGTTGTCAAAGAGCCTCTCGCTTGTCCAAAGCCTACTATCATGTTCGAATTTCCTCGCCCGTGGAAGAAATTGAAATTCTAGAGTAATGATAATGGTAATGGTAATGAGGAATGAGGAATGTATTGCATGTCGGTTGCATGTTCGCAAAAGGAGAATCTGACACATCATAAATTTATCCCATTTTTTACATACCAGTTAGTTTTTTGATAAAAAATATGTTGTGGTAATAATAAAATTTTTATTTTTTGTAATAATAACTATAGAAATGGTATGGAAATCATGCGGAACCAGCAGTGCTAAAAATAGGGTTGGAAGTTCAATTGTTATTATTATTACTAACATCTCCACCATCACTGCTATTGCTATTATTGTTATTACTACCACCGTTATTATTACTATCATCACCAGCATTATTAACATCACCGTTATCATTACTATCACCACTGTTGTCATCATCGTTATAATTATTAAAATTATACACTCACTAGTTGATATTGTTGTTGAGATTGGGTTTGGGGTTGGTCGACATTGCCGTTGAGTGGAGGATCTTGTTCTCGTCTCAAGTGTTTTTGTCTTCTTTCGCTCATTTCAATTCAAATTTTTAAAAATCGTGATCAGAGTATAAAAGGTACTTTGATTTTCCAACAAAATTTTTACAGTAGGAAAAATTTCCGACAAAAATTTTATTCATTATCATATTCTCCATATCTTTTTCTCATAAACAATGAACAACAAGTGATTGATTGTAAAGTCATCACTTATTTAACAAAACACCTCTTTTTACCATCATAGATGACAATCTGCCATATATAAAATAACTTGCAGGTATTTTTCAATCAAGACATGGATCATAGCAATGTTTTGAATAAAATCATATATATGGATAGGAATTGAATCTGTTAGAATCTGTATTCTCTTTGCACAGTATCCTTTTCCTCAGAACCCAAATTCAAGCTCAATTATCACCCCACAATCAGTCAAACTAACATACCTCACAGAGCCCCTATGTTATTCATTGGATATAGACAACAACCTGATATATTTTGATATAATTTCTGCACCTTAAAGACTGTAATTAGGCTATTGATACTATACAATATTTTAGATGTATTTGTGAATAAAATCAAATGGTGAGATTCTTTTTTCAGGATAGTGAACCTAAATAGATTCAAACTAAGTTTTTTTAACAATATTCCTTTCCTTTTTAGAAAATCGTGACTTTCTATAGTAGTGCTTCGTATCAACATCATGTAGATAGGAAATGCTTGATTTTTTTCTTACACAAAAGCATGATTAAAAAATATATTCAATAATTATATTTGTTAAATAATAATTATATTTGCTAAATAAAGATTATATATACTATTATGATACAATGCTTTCAAATTGATATTAATATTATTATACTCTATCTCACATGAACTCTTGACTATATTAAAAAAAATAATTATCGGACAATCAATTGATCAATATTGGAGCTTCTAAAATCAAAATTCCTGCGAGTCATGCTTTTTTGATTGAATTACTTTCATTTGACAAAGTTTCAATTTGCTTCATTTTTGTATAAATGCGCAACTATTTGTGATCATACACTTTAAAATAATTGAGAACTTGCTATAAAAATAACTCGATAAACTTGATAGGGATTTGCGAATTTGATATATTATTATTTGTTTTGATGCTTCTTACTAGAGACATTTTCAAATAATCCAACTTGTTTTCTTGTATAACATTCCATTCATGATCAAACATACATGCTATGCAACTAACTGGATATAAGGCTTATCTAATGATCAATTGGCAATCATTGCTGGCCAATAGAAAATTGGACTCTCTGTAGTATACTTGCCCAAAACTGGACTTGGTAGGCATTTCAGAGAGGAGTAAATTTGGCTAACATCAATGTTTTAGAAATTGATGAAATATTTATTATTACATATTAATTAACTTTTACAATAAATATTAAGAAATTAATAAATAAATTAACAATTATTCTTTTTCTAGATTACTTGGAAAGTATTTTCCTTCCATTCCAATTACACTGATCAATTGAGGATGAACTTCTACTTGAAATGGTTCAAATTTAAATGATTCACCATCAATACTAATATAACCACTCTTATTTTTTGGTGTTAATCTAAAAGCCTCAATTTTATAATATTCAACCTGCAATTAACATACATAAGACGTTTGTTTAAGGTTAACAACATTAATATATAAATCAAAATATTTATTTATTTTACCATAATTTTCAGTACACACCTCATTTTGATCAAAATGACTACCAGTTTGAGCATTAGAAAGAATATCAAGTGCTCTTTTCCTATTAACAGCATCTCGTTTGACAAGGGTTAAATCCAATAAACCATCATTAGGTAAAGCTGCAGGAAAACATAAAAATCCCTTGCCTACCCATGGAACTTTACCAGTATAAAACATAAACAAATCATCATTGATAATTTTCCAATCTTCAGGTATGTCATCATTTACACTTCCATATTTGTCAACTATTTTGGGATTAGTTGGTGTTGATATAGGCAATGATGATTTATAAGAGTTTTGATAAGTTCTTTTTATTGTTTCTTTATTTTCCTCTGAAATTTTAATAGCCAAATCACATTTATATCTACGACCTTCTAGAATTGCTTTTACTGCACCAATTATAAAACGAAGATCACCCATCCATCTATAAAAAATATAAAGTTTTCAGATTTTCCTTGTTTTTTTCAATAATGAACAAAAATAAAATTCATGATACCTCATATTTTCAGTTCCTAAATCACAATCTGCACTTATTCCATAACTTTGTGTTAAAAATGAAAAACATCTTTCTTTGCCCTGAGTAATAGAACAGATATCAATGTCTAATTTTATGCCTAAATAAGAGACAATAGATATATTTAACTGTATATACATGTACATGAAATGAAATTGATTTAGGTTTTCTTATTTTACCTTTAATAATAGCAAGAGCAGAATATGTAGGATTTAAACCTAATACTTCACCATGTAAACTAATACTTAAAGCATTACCACTACCTTAAAAAATGAAGATTATAAAATAAATATTTATTAGAATTATTATCAAAAATAAAGTAAATATACCTGAAGGAATTACACCAATAGGGATATTTCTATAATCTTTATGTGTTAAAAGTCCATTAACAACTTCATGTATAATTCCATCACCACCTACAGTAATTATTGCATCATATGACTTTAATTCAAGTCCCTGAACAATTTCATTGCCATGATTTTTATGCTGAGTATCTATTGACAGTAATATTATCAAGTTGTTATTAACTGGTTTAATTTTAGGTGGAAATAAACTATAAACTGAAAGAAAAATAATCAAGAGAAAGTATTTCTTACAGGTTACATCATAAGTACATTTAGCAGCATCAAAGACAGGCTTAACTTCTTTTACAAAAACAGCATGGCTCTTTTTTGTACCACTGTTGGGGTTCACAATTACTTTAAAATGTTTAGTTCCTCCTAATTAAAAAAAAGAATTTTAATAATAATAATCATTGTATATAATGGCTATTGTTCTTTAGAAATCGTTGTTGTTACCTAAACAGATAGCATCATTAATTGAATCAGACCATGATTTTACAGTTGTAGAATCTTCTGGTTCAAAAATAAAAGACATCAATTGATGTTTTTGTTTTCCTTCTTTTGTAACAGCTTTGATGGTAATGAGAGACTTTTCATCCAAAGATAAGTCGAGAATGTTTTTTGCAGGAATTTTTATTGCTTTATTTATATTAGTGAAAATGGATAGATAAGTAAAATTTAGAAAAGTTCAAAAAGAGGGATTAAAAAACATCTTACCAGCTTTGGCTTGTCGCTCTAGATTGAGTGTGTTGTCAGTAAAACTTAAAATTCCAACATCTTTACCATATTTTACTTGTAAAGGTTTTATTTCTGACATTTTTTTTTTTCTTCCTAGTGCTGAATTTTTTTGCGCAATTGAGAAAAAATACACCAAAAATTAATATGTATTTATCCAGATTATATATACACATATTTCCGATGTGCCATGCTCATGATCATCAAATTACACGTATTACGTTACGCGTGAAATCCTGTAATCCTGTAATCTTGTTTGATGTAACATAATTTACTAAAAACAATTTGGATCATTAATTGCTTATACATCAGGAAATTTTTTCTGACGCAAATTTATGTAATATTATGGGGCCCGCCATAAACTTACATAAATAGTGTAATAT
>CAJVPN010001063.1:0-18026 GCA_910592215.1 Entrophospora candida
TCAAATTAAAAATATAAATTTAATATTAATATGACGTTAAAAAATTTTTAGGAATCCGGTTTGATTCGAATCAATTCGAATCGAGTCACGAATCGAATCGAATCGAATCGAATCCTGTTTTTTTTAATTCGAATCGAATCGAATTGACTACCGAACGAATCGAATCGAATCGAATCACTCTCAAATTCGATTCGATTCGATTCATTCAGAGCCTTACTAGCCACTAATTTTGAAAGTTCTAATGTTGCTTAATAAAAATCAGTGGTTAGAATTTTTTTAAAAATTATTTTTACCAGGTTTAGTAATGTCAATTTTTATTTTGAGTATAGACGATCGGCACTGTATAACGAAATTTAATGGTTGATCTAACTAAATTTAGAAATAAAGCAAATTAGCCAATAAACACGATCAACATCCACTTAAACGAAATTTACTTCTATTATGTGTTCAATATAAAAAAATTTTCAATGTTCACTCTATATAATAAAGAGATTTTATTATGACTATGATATTCACTGTAACGAGCTTTGACTGTAAAACGACTGGTAATAGTAATATTAATAATATAAACAATAAATTCGTTATAACGGATTTAAATGTTATACGAGTTCGAATCTCTGATTCTTTCAAATCACTCTTATCATTTAATATGTTGTTGATCAGCAATTGATTTATTTTATGTGCTGCGTTCATATTCGCCCAAGAGAACTCTTTCTCTGAACTGCAAACAAAACGGATTCCTTCGGCCTTTTTTGTTTTATTTTGGTGAATTTTAAATTCATTGGTAGATCGTGTAACAAACAAAAAATTATAAATTCGTGGATTTTTTCTAGATTTCTCAAAAAACAACAACATGTCATCATCCTCTACACCCAAAAACGAAAAGCCAATTATTAAACTTAAAAGCGTTAACATACCAAAGTAATTTCAAATTTTATTATTTGGACTTTTTATCGGTCAAAAAAAAACTCACAATTACAATTATTATTATTATTTAGAAATGTTGCTTTTAAATTCTACCTACACACCATTCTATTGTTAATATTTCCAATTTCCACTTATTATTTAACTTTGAATTTTTTATTTGGTAATTAAAAAAATCAAATAAATTTGTTTTTTTTTTAAATTGAAAAAATATTCACTGACAACGTGATATTTTCTTTCAAACATCAATTAATCTTTTTTTTGTTTTTAATTGATAAATAAAGGAAATGACACAACTAAAGCAGCACTTTCGGCTGCAGGTATTGCAAATCTTATAGTATTCTCATATATCTTAGTTGCAATATTTGAAAAAGATCCTGGTGCAGAACAGCAACAACAAAAACAAAAAGATGAATGATTGATAAAAAAATTTTTTTTTTTTTAAATAAATATCAAACAATTTTGTAAAAAAAATCAACATTAATAATAAATATATATATGTATATATTTAAATACTTGACAAATTTAAATATTTTGATCTATTTATTCTTATATATAAAGAAAGTTCTCTAATATTTTTACAAATAAAAAAAAAATAAATGTATTTCCTACTATGTAACATTATTTATATCTTCTTTTTGTTGCTTTAAATGATCATGTAGATTGTTGATTATTCCTGTTAGCAATTTTATAGCACCTTTAGAAATTTTTGAAACTGGTAAATCTTCTTCATTGCCATTAGTCGCTATTGCGGCAGTTGTAGATGTTGTCGCTTGTGTTGTTGTTGTTGTCGTCGTTGTTGTTGTTGTTGTTGACGATTGAATTTCTTTTTCACTTTTATTGATTATTTTGTAGGCTTTTCCTATGACCTTTTTAAGAATACCACGTCTAATATAAAACTCTTCAAGATCTTCTTCTAAACCTTTTGGCGTATTTTTTAAAACTACACAACGCCAACACCCAAAAAGTTATAACATATAATATATACATTAATAAATTAATTATATATATATCTCTTTTCTTTTATCAATACAAAAAGCTTACCAAATGATATAGCCCTTAAACTTAACAGATATGCTCTCTCGTTATATAAAGCTGAAGATGCAATTGCTTCTTCTGATCCAACAAACTTATCAAATCCTGCCTCGTTATACCATGGCGATTGATTAAGTACTAATGCTTGTAATGAAATTAAAAGTTGTAACATTGACGATAACGGAGTCCACATTTCTGTTTCATCTTTTCCTGTCCATGTATTTAATAAACTTAAACAAACTATACGCAATATGTGTATGATTGTGCGCGAGTTTGTGAGTTATATACGTGTATGTGTGTTTTAATCTATAAATTTCATGAATATATTGTTTATTGTTAATACCTTTGCCTTCTTCGTATAAATTTGGATTTATTCTTCCTATGCCACCAGTCCACGAATGAAAATGTGCAACAGGTGGTTCATTAGGAAAATTATTTGGAAATGAAAAATCAAATAGAAATGGCGCATCTTCGTATCTATATACATAATGAATGAAATTTTAAACAAAGAAATTTATCAAAATAATTGGGAAAATTATTATTTATAAGGATATCTCACGGTGTTTCTTGTGGTCCAAATATCAAAACTCGAAGAAGATCCAAACGATCAGAAAATGCTTTTACTAAAATGCCATCTACAGTAGCAGCAATAATAACACATATAATATTAATTGTTTTATGCGTACGTAAACTCCAAAATAATATATCTTTTATATGTATCTAACTTGCCTGGTAACGATTTACTTAGTATACGATGCTCTTTTAACACTCTTTGAATATAAAAACTTGATTGACTCTATATAAGATTTTTTTCAGAAAAGAAAGATTATATCAATACTCGAATACACATATACACACATCCTCCTAAAATCTATACAATAAACGTACTTCAACCATCTTTCCAATGAAAATATGATCACTTGGTGCCTCATCTAACATAACAAAATTAGATCCTTTTCCATACATGTCACTGGAACATTCTGATTTCTCTTCCGTCATTGTTTTATCAATAATAGTACTATGTGTTGAAATTTCTTCATTTTTAGGGTTTACTACTAAAGTTTCTTTGGATTTAGTATCATCATCCATAGCTATTTCGTTAGTTCCAATCTTTGATATTGTAGTACCTTCTTCGTCCTTAATTGTTTTCAGTTTCTCCTCCTGCCTCCTCCCATTCATTTTCTCTTCTAACTTCTTCTCTTCCATATCATCGTCTTCCATTTCATCATCAATAATTTCCACCTCTTCCTCTATAAATTTATAATTCATTAATGGTGCAAATCGATTGTTATAATAATTGGAGTTAGCTTTAATTTCTTTTTCATCCTCGTCCTCATCCTCATCTTCAGTTGCGGTTCTCCATTCATCACTATCATTAGCTGTAGTAATATTTTTATTTTTACTGCTAATAGTATTAGTATACTCATTATTTAGACTTTCATTTGAATCATAATCGTCAAATGAAGATTCATAGTCGTCATCATCATTGTCTTCATCAATTTTATGTTCATCATAATCACTCTCATCGTCATCGTCGTCATCATCATCATCTTCAAGTATAATGATTTCATCTAATGGCATCAATTTTTTAGCTCCACTTAGCAACATCACCATCACACCACCTTCTCGACGTCTTTCTATCACTTCTCCGACCCAATCTTGTGAAACTTCCAACGTCAAATTAAATACAAATTAAAAAAAAAAAGCAATATAAATGGAGGTTTTTTTTAAAAAAAAAAAAGAAAACAAATTTATCTATTTTTATACCTTCATTATTAACATTTTCTGAAGTTCGGTGGAACAACACATCAGCCAATTCTTCAATCGTTTGATAAAACATTGAAGAAGGTGGTGCTTTTTTTAAATCAGAAATATTTGTTTTTGAATTTTTTGGCCTGATAAGAACCTTATCACCCAGTTCATATTGTAATTCTGGGTGTGCAACTAATTCATATAAACTTAATTCATCTTCTGTTTCCTATTTATATATATATATATATTTAAAAAAAAAAATCACTGAAAAAAATTTTACAAATTATATATTACACCCTATACCTCAAGTTCCATGTCAATATTATCACGAAACCATCTAATCTTTGCGGTTCTATCAATAGCATTAACAGATTGCACAATGCCCAATCGTTCCTCACCTCCAGACTCTGTATTTTTTTTTAACACGTAATCTGACTTAATAAATTAATCAGATGTTATTTAAAAAAAAATAGTATTAATATTAATTGACAAAGAATTCCATAAGAATATTTAAAATATATTTTAAAGATGATTACCGGATACATATCATGATCATCCACATTTAAATAAGGTATTAGTTCAATTGAAGAGATATCGCAAGAATGGCTCATATCTTGCCATTCAACGTCAACAGAAGTCGTAAGTTTCATGATTGTCTAATTCATTATCAAATATTATTGTTATAAATTAAATATATATTATATTGAGATGATCTTTTTTTTTTGGCACAAAAATTCACAAGTTGCAAAAAAATCATTTTATGCCAATAATATACTATATACTTATGACTATGACTATTATTATTATTATTCTTACAAAAACATCAAGATTAAACCCTGGATAATCGAATTTACCGGTAGTCTTGGTAGTTTTTGTGTTGACGGAATTAGTGTTAACAGTGTTTGTATTGATAATTATGGAATTGTCAGCTTCGTCAATGGAATTAGTTGTGGAATTGATGGTGTAATTTGTGTCGGCAGCGCTTTCGCCTGGCACATTGTAATTTAAATTGTAAAATTTTGCATCTTCCGGGGTATTAAAAATCACTTTATCACCTAATTCAAATGTAGAATTTTCATAATGACGTTTGAATGGTATTAAATTCTTTAAATCTGTCAATTCTGTTGGTGGTAGACTAGCATGAAGAGTTTTTTCATTTCCGACCTGTGCAATAATGTGAAAAAATTTTAGATATATTTTTTAATATATGTTTGTGTGTATATATATATATATATATATATACACATATTAATTGATTTCTTATACCATTGGGTTTTGCGAAATCCACCGTATTTTAACTTTGAATGGACTTGAATCTATTACAATTGCTTTTTGATGTTTTGAACTAAAGTTTCCTTTAAGGTATCTACCATTTTGAAAATCTCTTGGAGGTGCCCATACAACCTAATTTTACACATTAGTGAATTTAAAAATTACTCTTTTTTTTTTTTTTTTGATAAAATAAAAAGTAAAGCTTATTTAAATTCTTTTTTCTTCTAACCTCACCAACAGCAAATCTATCTATATGACTATTATTATTATTGTTAATGGCCGATCGATCAATTCCCAATGCATTAACATCTTTTACCATACATATACTGCCATCATGAAATTGTACAGTAATTTGATCAAAAACCTTTTCATAATTAACATAAGATATTAATTAATAATTAGCCGTTATAATCGACACGTTATACTATAATTATAATATAACATAATATAATTTTTATTATTATGAGCTACCTCTTCAATTGTTCCAAGCCAATTATTATAAATTACGAATTCTCCTACAAAATCAAATATATATTTTTTTTAAATCTTTCAACATCAAAGTCTTTTTTTCCCCTCCTCAGCTACTTCCAAAAAACTCCACAATACCTTCTCTAAGTTTCCAACAATATGTTATATGTCTAGTATCAACATTACGAATAATCTGATTTGAGATATTATGTCTAATGTCTACTTTAGCATTAACATTGGTGATTGTACCGGACATCATGTCATTTGGTGACTTTTTAACAATATCTCCATATAATAAAGATGTATTTCCGAGTTAATTATAATATAGTAAATGTGTAAAATTTGTGCATAATTTATGATTGTACAAGTTAAATAAAGGATATCTATCAATGACTTTAATATGATCCTCATGAACTAATTGTGGGACATCAAAAGATTTGCTTCCAGTAAGCCAGGATACATATACATGGTTTCGCTTTATCTTTATTAAATATATAAATATATGTATTTAAATCATTAAAAAAAAAATCAATTTAAATTAATAAAAACAAAATTCTCATCAACGATCAATCAATTAAATTAAATTTAACTATTAATAATTCAATAAAGGGTAAATCTGATGGATACTAACAGGTGCTGCTTGAAGCATATCTTCGAAATTATGCCAAGTTTTTGTGATAATTCCAGTTTTTTCTTCATTTTTAATGGAGCAAACCGTGTCGTTTATAAATACTTTTGCTGTGAATGTTTTTGAATGCATTGCCATTATTACTATTGTTACTATTATTATTTATTATTATTATTATTATTACTGCTACCACTTTACATGCAAATATTTCATCAAATAAATAATTAATTGATGAATTGAAAAAAGGTCACACTTTTGTAAAAGAAAGGAACATAATAAATCTTGATTAATGAAAATTATGAGGATCTGCTTTTTTATATGTTGTACGACAAATTATTTTAAAATATTTTCAATTTCAAAAATAACATATAAACCAGCCAACACAAAATGTCTTTAAGACATGAAAACGGAGCACAATATCCTGTTATTGATCTTGACCCACATTTTACACGTGTAGTGAGATACTTTCGACCTTCAGATTATCTTGCATGGGGAGCTGCCACAGCTTTTGGACCTGCATTTATGATAATGATGGGTAGGCATACATAATATTCTTCATAATAAACCAAAGTGAAACATTAAAAGGGAACTCAAGAGAACTTATAATTTTTATGAGTTTAGAAAAAACGAATCCTCAATTTCCGTCGAAAGGGCTTAACATTGGACTTAGATATGCAGCTGGATTTGGAGCAATGGCAGGATTTTTATTAGCTTACCAACGAAGTAGTTGTATGTATTTATAGCATAATTTATTTTCAAAGAGGGAGGAAGTAACGTTCATTAATTATTATGCATCGTTTGTAGTTAGATTTTGGGGATGGGAAGAAAATTCAAAAGAGTTTGAAAAAGATAAACAGGAAATGACAAAACGATTAAGGGAAGGAAAGGCTTTGTATGGTAATTCTGAATTAAGTCAATATAATCAAAAAGCAGCTGCATGGAATTCAAGATATGCTGCTTTAAAATTTGGTAAATTACATAAGTTATTTATTATTACATAAAATTTATGGAGTTAAGGCAGATCAATCAATTCATATATCTCTCTCTTTCTCTTTCTCCTTTCCATGAAAATAAAGCCGCAATTCCATGGTTTAATTTTGCCAATCATAATTACCACGATGTTGATGTTTCAAGATATGTTGAGGAGAAGGAGGAAGAAGAAGAAGGAGAAAAAATCGAGTAATGGATTATATGATAGTAATAGCGATGATAATAAAATCCTTTTATATATTTTTTTTTTATTTAATTAATTATTTTTTAATAATATTATAATTATCAAATTTCACCTTGAGACCACCATCCAGTAACAATATATGGTAAATCTTCACCATTTGCAAACTTTTTTAATGTATTATTATCATCATCGTCATCATCATCATCATCATCACCATCATCACCGTCACCTTTATTACTTAATACTCTACATCCTTCTATTGTATACAATGTAACCTTCCTTAAGTTTTTATTGTTTATTATTAATCTTCTCAAAATTTCTACCGGTAAAGGTGTAGTCTGATATAAAATCTTTATCGTTAATTCTTCCAATGTTTCAATATGATCTGCTATTAATGAAAGTATTGGTTCTGATGGCACACGGGTCAAATCAATTAAGATCTTAGATAATGGTGAACAAATAGTTTCAGGATTTAGTTCGTTAAACACTTCGAAAGGTTCTGGCAAATTTGATTCTTGATAATATTGGAACTCTATTTCAGTTAGGTTTTTACAAGTAGTTAGAAAATACGAGAATAATGATTTTGGTAGTCTAAATTCGTTGTTGTTGGATGATGATATAAAAATTCTATAAATAAATGAATTATAATCAATATAAAGTTGTCTATTATTGTTGTTGTTATTGTTATTGTTGTTATTGTGGGCAGTGATATTATCTGCGGCAGCGGAGGAGAAAGAATAGCCTAGCAATGTTCTGGAAATGAGACTCCATCGTTTCTCCACATCGTCTATTCCCACCCACGTATTTTCACCTAAATTTTTCCACAACAATGGTGCACATACTTTAAAAAAAGTCGAGTTGATATATAAAAAGGTTCTTATGGTTTTCCATTCAAAAATTTCAAAAATTTCATTTAAAATTTCAACTGGCAAACCATTTATTATTGGCATTATGAGTATTATTATTATTATGGTTGTATAAAAGAAGGAAATTTAATAATAATATAATTAATTGGGTGTAATTAGTAATCTTTGGTTCGTTTGGTCATGTGCGTTATAAATAGTATAGTAGCACCGTGCAACTTTATTGATGATTGAAAATTCTATTTGTTGAATAAAATTTTGTTTAATTGAACGCGGTACCTATTGTTATCATTGTTATTTGTCATTATTACTGATACTATTATCCATCTAATTATGTTAAATCATTTCCAAAATGACTATTATAATACGGCAAGTGTGAATTGCGGTTTTTTTCGCCACACAATAATAATGCAACGAACGAAATTGATGATAATGACTGATAAAGAATGGTCGAATTGATTCAACAAGAAATATACATATATCAAAATTTTAATCAGATAGCATTTGCTGCGACGAAATTTAATTTACTATAATAGTGAGTAAATAAGATAAATATATTATTATTTCACGTGATAAACGTTGGCAAATTCATGCGTCATTATTAAAACAAACGTCGTGCGTGTTCTTATTATTGAAAAATTTGGATCCAATTTAAGACAATATGGATCACAAATTTTTTATTCAGAGTACAAAAAATTTAAAATGTCAAAGAATATTTACAAAAAAAATAATGATTCTTGCTAAAAAATTTCAACACATAAAAAGAACGCAACAACAATGACAAACATATTAGTTTGGAAGGAATTGAGAGCTAAAAGAGATAGTTATCAGGCAAATAAGGAACTCGTGATATCCCAATTCTTTATATCGATTCTCTTTTTCATCTTTAGTTTAGTTGTATGCTATTTTTTGGTATGTTTATATGCTGAAGAAATGCATCAAGCCGATGCATAAACCTCTTGACTATTTTGCTAGAGATTTTGACTTGCATGATTCCGTTTATTGAGATTGCTAGACTTATTTAACTCGAACTACATGATGCTATTATAAGACAAGATGAACAATCCTGGCCCCAAAGATGATTATGACAGCCAATATAATCTTTTATAGAATTTTCGACGCGAGTCCTTCTTTTGCCATTGATGCCAAGAGCCAATATTTTTAAATATATTGGATATAGTCATATTATAAATGAGGGTTTGAAGCAACAGTGTTATATTTGAATTACTGTTTACAGTCTACCCTCGTTTCAACGAATACATGGGACGAGTCGAATTCGTTGCGACAAAAAAATCGTTGAAACAAAAATGGCAATGATCGTCAGGAAAACAAATATATAATATATTGTAATTTTTGTTTCTATATCATATTGTTGAAGGCAATCTCAAAGGCATTTACTGAATTTTTTATTGAAACCTTGGGTGCGGTCGTGTTACTTTTAATGACAATTTGCTCTCCAATTGGCTTGAAAAAAACAAAAATTTCTTCATCAATTATTATTTCGTTATTTATTTCTTCGTTATCAATTCTTTTGCTTATAATGGAGAGTTAAATGATAATTAATTGATTAAATTTTCAAAAACAACTTCTTTCTTGATTTGATATTCTTCAATTACATTATTAAATGGTTCATAATAATTATCGGATAACAGGCTGTGAATCATAATTTTTAAAATATTTATTATGAAATTATGAATTATTCTTGCGTCACATGGTTGCAGGCGTATAGTTACATTGGGTGAGCGGTAAATGATGAATTTTTATAAAATTGTGTATATGTGTATTGTCAACAAGTAATAATATTTTTCTCTTCATTTTTTTTTATTTAATCATTCCAGATTGACATTTGCGGTTAATAATTTTTTTTTTTGATGCTCTTGGGTTTTAATATTTATGAATAAATAAAGGAACCAATTGATCTGTTCCAGTAGCGTCGCATGTTAACAATATAATTATCTTTTACTTTGTTTTGTACTGCGAGATGGTTACATTTTCCAGAAAAGACCGGTTTCGTTACAATTAAAAATTGAAGATTTTGCAATGTGTTTCTCATTTCTGGAGTTTCATCACGTTTAAAGATGTTCACGAATTTGACTTTCTTTGTTTAAATTGTGTATAACCAACCAGAAGATCCTTTAAACTCTTTATCTAATAGCTCAGCAAAATTTGCAACCTTTTTTTTTTTTTGAATAATAAGGTTAAATTACATTAAGATCATGAAACAATGCTTCTTCAATATCAACAAATGGCAAGGTATGTGATATTTTCAGTTTTGCTTGAAACGAATTTAAATCTATTTATTATATATATTAATCATCATCTTTCAGATTTTTTACAATGACCTGCAGTAATATTAAATTGATTTGCTAAATCTATATTTTTTGGTTGGGTTATTTCTTTTCAATAAACAAATTTCTCTTTTTTGGTCAGCAGTAGTATAAGCTCTTTTTTTTTTTTTGGGTGACATGTTTTGTAATAAGATTTGTTTAATATTTTAGTACTTTTTTAAAATGATCAAATCAAAGCCATTTAAATGACAAGAGTTTAATTACATCATCATTAAAAATCACAAGTTATATATTAACATACGTTTTAGGTTAAAATCATAATTACGTGATTTATCGTATGTTAATCACATGTTTAATAATTTAAAAAATTTAAAAAATTTAAATAGACTTGTCGATCATTGTCACAAGACTAAAATTCGTTAAAACAAGAGTTGACTGACTGTATGTAGTAGCTAAGTGTTATTGAATCCACTTTTGTAGAGAAAACAATTAATTGGCATTGAGAATAGTTGTTTAAGCTTCATTGGACTGCTTTTTTTAGAGCAAGAGTTTAATAATACCTTTGAATGAATTAATTGTCTTGGACCAGATAAGCATTAGACATAACAATTTTATTTTTTTGAATTAGAAAAAAAAATTTTTAATTAACTAATTATGACCGTTAAGCGCTGTTGGCAAGCCATAACACAATGTCCCGCATAAGAGGCGAAGATAAACATTTGATTTCGTTGTTTGGGGGGCTAAAAAGAATTCTAATTTTGAATTTTGTATTATTTTTAGATTTCTACCTTGTTTATTCAGGTTAATGTTAAATTAATATGTGACAACTACTATTTTGACGGAAGTGATGATGATGATAAATATTGATTGATACTTTGTTGTTGTTGTAAAACAAAAAAGAAATGCTTGCTGAATTGTGTCGATAATTTGATTAGCTTTATTACTTGCGAGTCAGATAAAATTAATTTTTAATAATAATAATATTATGATTATTAATGTATTATGCCTTTTTTCTTTAAATTTATATTATTGTATAAATTTATAGTGCTGCGTTATATCGTGAAAAACACCTCATCGTAGATCTTTTAAATAATTAATATAAAAAACATATTATTTGACAAACCTGATGTAAATGCTGTGCATCATATCCATATTGTGTGGAAAGAAGTACCCATTTTTATTTGATTATCATTGATTTACTTTATTTGTTTATTTGTTAATTTAAATTTATATAAATTTTCCAAATTACCATTTTTTTTCCATTTTGTGATTTCCGAACTTGAATGAAAATGCTTTTTTTGTATTTGTATTATTTTCTATAATAATAATGTGTGCTTGATGGATGATTCTTTCTTAGTCATACATAGAATAATGTGAGCAGCGGGCGATAAAATTTTTTAATCATCAAATACGCCATTTATTTATTTGAGAAATAAAAAAATAATTTAAGTGTGATACATTCAACTCATTACAAAAAAAAAATTATTTATATAAGGAGCATTTTCCTTTACAAAAAAAAAAAACATCGAAAAAATGTTGTCGTTTAAAATATTTTCTTGTTAAAAGCTCGATATATAAAATAAATTCAATTTTTCTTTTTTTTTTAATAAAGCAATTCCTTTAAACAAAATTTTTTTTGAACTTTCAAAAATTTAAATTTTGATTTTCATCATCATTTATCATATATAACATTACATTATTATTATTATTATTATTACATTACATTGCAAAAAAAAAACATTCGTTTATTATTATAATCTGCCTTGCTTATTCAATAAAAAAAAAAAAGAGGTTATATATAACTTACTTCCATCCCCCTTCACTCTCGTACCAACACACCCATCTCCTTAATCAAACATGAAAATTTTTCCTAATAATCGTAAGTAAATTTAATTAGTCTAGATTTGAGGTTGTTATTTATTTATTAAATGGAAACTGGTACTAATTTTCTTTTTTTGGTAATTAAATTTCAAGTTGAAACAGGGATCAACATAAAAAAAAATGAAGAATTCATGATGACTCACCAAAAACAAAATAGGAATAATTTTGTCACATCAAACACTAACACTAACAATTATACAATCACTAACAATAATAATATTACCAATAGCGGATTAATTAATAGGGACAAAGATATTTTCGTAGAAAGCCTTGTCGGTAAAGAATTGATTAATTTATTTATTATAATTAATATTAATGGTCAATTTTTTAATTTTTAATTTTTTAGTTTATCTAATTTATTTATATATATATATTATATATATATATAGATACAACAGCAACTATAATTGAAACAATTTGGTGTAATTTTCCCGTAGTTACTACTGCACAGATAATTCCATTACGTTTATTTATTAAAGAAACATTGAAAAGGTCAAGAACTTTTTTATCAACATTGAAAATTGCTCAACTTTACTTACTTAGAATACAATCAAAAATTAACTCACTCCACTCCTCTATCACCACCACCACCACCATATTCAATAACAATAACTGCAACAACAACAATATTTATGGCCCATCGTCGTCTTCATTATCAGATAACAAAAATATCGACCCGGCAACTTGTGGTCGCCGGATGTTTTTAGCATCGTTGATAATCGCATCGAAATATTTGCAAGATAAAAATTATTCAAATACCGCTTGGTCTAAAATTTGTGGTTTGCAGGTCAAAGAAATTAACATGGTTGAGCGAAGATTTTTGCAACTGATAGGTTATAATCTTTATGTCTCGGAAGAATTATTTGATAGCTGGACGAATTTTTTGAATACAAATTTAAACACAAAGTTATCGTCTTTTGATAATAATAGCAACAATAATAACAATGGTGGTGGTAAAAACTATAATAATAATAATAATAATAATAATATCCACGATAATAATAATAGTAATTGTATGAATTTTCAGGCTAGTAATAATAATAATAATAATGTTATTAGTATGAATGTTGTTCATACTAGTAGTAATATGGATGCTCATAGTTTTGAAAATCCCAATTTGTCGACTGTTTTAACAGCACCACCAATGATTATAATGTCTCGGTCTAAAGAATGTCATGTAAGAGGTTAACAAAGATCTACTGCCGTTGATTAATTCCTCTATTATTTTATTGTATATTGTTGTATTGATTGTTGTAAAATGAATTTTAATCATCATCTTTATTGTAATTAATAATAATAATAATAATAATTATAATAATAATAATAATATAAATAATAATGTTCTGTGCCAAGTAAGTTATTAAAAGTTTTTTTTATTGAATAAACAAAGAAACTATTAAAATTTTTCTTTAAACAAAATGATAAAATTAACGACCTTTTTTTACCTATTATTATTACTATTACTATTTTGTTTAAATGTCCGAAGCCTTTTTTTACACCAATTAACTCTTTTTATTCTATATTTGGCTTATTTTTAATGGTTTTTATTTTATTTATACAATAATAAATTGTGTAATTTTAGGAGCTTTTTTATAATAGCAAGTCTTTGATTATTGTGTATATATATATATATATATGGGTGGCGTTGCATTAAAGTAAACATAGTTTTATTCGTTTTCCATATAAATTACTTTGATTTATAGGATTTCGTGAAGCTGTCAGAAAACGCGATTCATTATCAGCATCGGTTTATCGAGAATAATAATAATAATAATAATAGTAATAATAATAATAATTGGTATATTAAATGATCGATCGTGCTAGAGACTTGTTAATTGGCCTTCTAATTATTACCAATTGATTGCAAATACACTTGGTTCAACGATTAATATAAACAAACAAACATTTCTGCAACGATCTAATAATATAATGTATTTTCATTATTACATAATGAAATTCGCAATCAACGAATGATGATGGCGATGGTTGGATTATTAGGAGTCGAATTAGCGATAGTCAGGTTAATGGTAGCTGGATTATCGGTGACTAACTACTAATATTTTCATTCTACATGGCTTGTATATTATTGAGTAATCATTGAATCGTAATAGGTAATTTGTATATTAATATCAAAATTTTTAGTCTTTAGTTTCCGGAAAGCTGACTCGAACTATATTATCAAATAAATGAATTTGGCCAGTTCATGTTAGATACTTGTTATGAAAACTTGATTTACAACGTGATTTAATCGAATGAAATTCCTTTGTTTTTTTTTTTCTATCTTTAGAGAAAAGATAAAATTGATTCTAGATCGCAGCATATAAATATGAAATCTAAATAGGCAATATAATAAATCCTCATTTATAAATTACTAGTATATCTTTAATCCTTGTCTTTTCTTTCGATACAATTGTTGCACCCGTTAACTTTATATTAATGTGGGGGCTTTGCTATATACGAAAATCGAGCTCCGTGTGTTCACATCTACTATATGAATGGCGAAGCTCTTTAATTAAAAAAAAAAAAAGGGAAATTCGACTGAGTTTATTATCATTTTATTATTATTATTATTATTATTACTATTATTATCATTTTTTTTTAGTATCATTTTTATTATTATTATTATTATTATTATTATTATTATTATTATTATTATTATTATTATTTTTATTGTTGTTGTTGTTGTTGTTATTGTCATGTGTAATAATTGCAACGGGCCTTTCCAGAAAAGTTTTTTATTAAAAAATTTAATAGAATTTAACGCTTAATTCCGTTTATTTTAAATTTTTAGAATTGCTAAAAACATGTTTCTTTGATGGGAATCACCTTGTACAACTACTAGTAGCTTCAATTTTCTATTTGTCAAGAACTTTTGACTTATTTGATATGGTTTATAAGATGATTTCTCAAATCATTTGTTTGTTATTATTATTAGATACTTAAATGGAGAACTAGTTGAAGGTGTAATTTTCTAAATTAGAGTTATTGCACAATAAATGGAACAATCAGAATGGCCGCCGAGTTTAAAATAGTGCCACGCAAATAATTTTTGACGTAGTTTATGCATGTTTCTGCATTCAATAATTGATTTATTGTATACCCGACTATGAAACATTCCAGGCGGAAATAGGCAGACATACATGTACAATAAATCCTTTTTAATTAATTATTATTGAATCCATATTTTGATAAACTTCTTTTACTCTTTTAGCCGAATCCTCTAAAGATCCTGGTTGGAATTCCAAGCAATTTTAATATTTAGTGCAGTCAATGACATTTCCATTAATGTTTCTGCTGTGCTATTGTCTAAATTAATCATCATCACCTTCTGCATGTTTCGCATAACAAGAGTTGTTATTCATTCACGATCAATCAAATTTTATGGTATCTAAACTTGAGATAATAAGGCCGTACTAAGTTTTAGATTAGTGCGTATTTAAAAGAAGATTTAATTAATCAAAGAATAAGTAACAGGCGTTTTTTTGGATGCGATGCTGTCAATATTCTATTTGGTTTTCGCGAATTTACTAAATCGGCCGCGACAGAGCATCTCGAGACTGTTGATAATGTCACAATTCACTTTCTCAATTGATATATTAAATTTAGTAAGAGTGGATTGAATATATTAAATTTAGGAAATATTAAAAACATTATTTGCATATTTTCCAGCGAGAAGAAGATGGATTTCATTTATTTATTTCTCAGTTTGATCATTCCTTTGAAACCTCGTTAAATACCGCATTCAGGCTACTCTAAAATGGAATAATTATATATAATGGTTTATTGAAAGATAATAATATCACAGTTGATTTATAATGAGCAAACATAAGGTTTTTGAATAAAATAAGTAGAACATATATGTATATTAAATGGAGTATATAATAATAATTAATAATGTTTTTCTTCTTGTTTATATTTAATACTATTAATACTATCTACTATCAAATTATAATTACAATCAGAAATAACTGTTACGCGACCATTATTATTTTGAAATTATTTGCATTAGATACACTAGTAAAAATTGACTTGTAGCAAATGTTTGTAAAGATGTACAGTTTTAGTTGATAAAGGTCAAGCTTTTGATAAAACTGCACACCTTAACAAACGTTTAACCAGTGATAAAAATTCAACACCAAAATATTCTAATTGACATTACTGTAATACCGCCACCATTAATCATATATATCCATCAAGAACGTCGTTATTGAAACATTCCATCTTTTTAGCTATCTATTTTCCAAATGGGATTAATTGGACTTTTAAATTCACAAAAGATTTTCTTTTGTATATGTGATTTTATTCATGTAAAATAAATAAATGAATTCATTTAAGTGAAATAATAATAAAAATCTTGGCGGAAATGGTTATTCCGACAATTAAAAAAAATAGATCAATCAACAAACAGCGATGTTGTTGTCTTTTATGCAACGGAATTCGGAATTTGGAATTGTCTTTCAAATTGCAATTGTAATACAAGGTTACACCGGAATTCAAAAAATTCGGCCAATGAAATTTTTTTTATTTTTTTTATTCGATAAAAGAAAATTTTCTAACTTTTTTTATATACACGTTTAATTGATCTAGCAGAAGTAGAAGTTTCTGAAAAAGCAACAAATTAATAGTGTCTTCAATACTAATATTAGTATCAATAAAATAATTAATCAAATTATAAATATAGAAACATGTAAATAAATATGTACATAAAGAAAATTCTCATCTATTATTCTATTTTTGCAATTCTTTTCGGTGCATAATGAATGTCCGTTGTTCAATTGAGTGTCCCATATTCCAAAATAATTTACTACCTGTCAGGCAGGTCACAGTTATGGTAGTGGGGATACCATATCACCATCCATGACATTGTGCAATCAACCTATTCCAAGAATGATACGATCAACATAAAATGTTTGGACAAATTAGGTTTGAAAAACAGAGATTTTTCACTGACTGCTCATATTCGTTTCTCTCCTGCCTGAGCTCTACAAAAAGGAGAAATACACTATTATTTACAAAAAGTTGAAAATTGTAAAACCTCACATTTTCCAAAAAAAAATCCCAAATGATTATCGCTTCTAAAAAAAAGGATAACAAAATTTTATAACCACAGTGTTTTCCGCGTCCGCCACTTTAAATGTCCCGGACATCCGCATGACAAATTGTTACGCGGACATCTTTGGGCATTGTCCGGGACATGCCCGTGTCCTCTCAATATTAGACATGTCCCGTGTAAAACACTGTTTATAACTGAGAGCGTAACGTGAACTTTTGCTCGTTACGTATTACAGAATCATACATGCCGGTCAAAAATTTAACGTTAACATTAAAGTTAAGCTGGGTTTGGATTGCATCATCTTCGTCATAACTAGCAAACAATTCACATCACTTGGGTCAAGACAATAGTCTATTTAATTTAATTCGAAACATATAAATAGGACGGCCTTCCCCACATTTTTTTTAACACCAACGCAGAGGTATTTCGAGTTTACGAATGGATACGTTATTTAAGCACACATTAAAACCACAAAATCACGCTATCATTATTCAAATTTTTATAGCAATGATGATGTTACAATATCATCAAGTCACACGACTCGATCACATATATGTACACTGCCCTCCAAAAAGTATTCGGACGATGTTTTTCGATAATTACGCAAAATTCCACATAACGAAAGTACATAAAATTTATGTCATAATGTGGCTTAGGTTTTGGAGAACCTATGTGAAAAATCTCGTTT